>LPNX010652467.1:259718-434215 GCA_001517045.1 Pseudotsuga menziesii
TCTGAAATAAAACCTAGTTTGTACTTAAATTAGTTTCAATAGTAAAAATAATACAGAAATAAAAGTAGGGCGCAGGGCCCTTAATAAGTATTTATAAATAAATTAGACTTGCAGAAGCAAACTGATGAATAAATCCTGGAAGAGTCTCGTATAGAAAATAATTTACAACCTAGGGTTATAATTTAATAATGAAAACCCTAGTAGATTTTAAATAGAGAAACAGATACATAGGGTTAGGAAATGAAATGTAATCATTTTCCTCACATAGCCAACATTTATTATAGGAAAATGGAATAAGCAGTCTACGGTTTCATACCTCTAACTTCAAGCTTGTTTAATGGCTAAACCTGCGCACTCAAATAACCAGCATTAACAATTCAAAGGAATATCTGACCGTTGTTTTTTATGACCAAATCAATTGGAAACTACCACGTTCCACCGAACCATGACCTAGAACCATTCCTAGTTTAACTCTGGATGCCCCTGAGCTGGACTCCAACATGCAAGTAGCTTAGAGCTCCTAAGGTAGGGTTTCCTATCTCATATATCAGGTCTAGCTCAGTTCTCCTTTTTCCTTCCACAAAAATTTTCTCCAAGAATTTACTTGAGAGAAAAACGGGAAGAAAATGACTCCTCTTAATGATATATCAGAACTCCAATCCTTTCCTAGGATTCAGACTTTATAGACACACTTTTTAGTCAAAGGCACACTTAAATCAAGAAACCTTGGTTTCTTGATTTAACCCTTTTCAATTAATTTGGGTAATTTTTAATGCTTTAACTTAGGAACTTTTAGCTAGTTCCTAATTTAGACTTTTGTAGGTATTGGACTATTGATTATTTTTAAATAATAAATAATAATGGATGGATATTTTATTTTTTTCTTTCATCATTCATATTATTACTATATTTATTCTTATACTTACCATGTATAAAAAACTTAAGAATATAACATTTGTTAAAATTTGTGTTTGGGAATCATATACCATGATCCCTAGACTTAATGGCACCTCTTCATTAAGGTCAAATAGGTAGATGGTTAGGTCTACTAGGATAGGCAACTCTAAACATCCTTGCATGTTGAATTTCCCCCGTATAACATGGTATTTATTCAGTACTTGATGAGAATACATCAATTCAAAATTTCATTTAATCACTTATAAATAAGTCTAATGAGATCAATATTTTTCTCGAGTCGTTTTCACTCAGAAGTTATTAAATTCTTTTCAGTAACCCTTAGCACTTACCAGAGCCTATACTCAATGCTTTAACAAGGAGTTACAAATTTAGTACAATTCCAAATCTATTCACTCAACACTAATGCTAGGATGTACTTGTACGATACATCTAGGGATATAATGGTCAAGGATCCGATGCTCCGGAGCTTATGCTCAACATCAACATGGAATGCTCCAGGGCTTATGCCCAACACTTCCAAATCTTATATTTTCATGTGTTCCAAAGCTTCTTGCTCAACACAAATGTAAGTACTTATGTTCTCCAGAGCTGCTCGCTCAACACAAAACATTAATTACCCATGTGCTCTAGATCTCCTCGCTCAACACAAACATCTCATCAATAATGTGTTTAAGGGTCCATGCCCAACAAAAATAAGCACACACACACACACACACACACACATATATATATATATCATCGACAATTGGATTACGCCCAATATATAAAAAAAATCATCATGTTCATATGCAGTGGGATCTTCGACCCGATATATCAAAATAAAATATAAAGACAACATCATAATCAATAAGATTATGCCTATAAGTGTTAGGTCCAAAATTTGGGATATTACAAGACCCATCTGTTAGAGAATATGACAGTGTTTGGCTGTGATTGTTGGATTTTGTGAGTAAGTCCAAGGAACCCTTATTCTATTGGCTCGTTTCCCTAGTAGCCCGATAAACCCAAATGTATTTTTGGCTTGGATTGGTTTTGATATGTATTTGGCTATGTGTATGAGTCTATTGTTCCTTATTTCCTTGTGGAATCATGCCCAGCTCAATGGTGGTAGTGGTGCTGAGAGATTGATGAGCACACTGGCCTATGGTTTGGTGGATCGTTGCAGCAACGTCGTTGGTTGTGGGACAACGCAATTACAAGATAAGTATTTAATTTTATTCTTGTGATTAATCTCTGCAAACTATTTGTTTTATGAATTAATATGAAAATGTTGAATGTTTGAATTCTTGAATGTATTTTATTGCTTCCACTGTATATTGCATGTTTTGTACTCCTGTATATGTTTTTAATTCAATGCATGTTCATGTTTATTTTCATGGGTCTATCTTTCCCATTTGACAGCAGCAGTGTTGTAGTAGTGTCATATCCATCGTCGGTATGATGGGTGGGGATGTGACACCATCCTCTTACTCCCACTCTCACCACCAAATTCTAGCCCCTACACAACACTGTATATTTTGTTCACCTCAATATATCTCACGGACTACGAGATACCCCACGGTGAGTAAACATGAATGAGTGAGAAAGGAATCTCTTTGCATTGGTAAGAACTGAAGGTTTTGATGTTGAAATCCTGGAACACTTGTGTTAGCTAATAGTCAACTAGGAGGATCAACTCCCACCCCCCGCTCCACGGTCAACGGGACATTTTTGTGCAGATGCAACTTTTGGGTGGTGAATAACCTCTTGTCCAGGATTATCCTTCATTTTATTGGTAATTAGAACAATTCTTTAGCTTCTTCCTTGATTCTTCCTGTGGCTCCCATTGACACTGAGCAGTTTCCACCTACCCCTCTCAGGAAGGTTGATGGGAATCATCATGGAAAATATGCCATCATTATAGCTTTCGAATGCAGGAAAACAAAACCTCTCCCAGTCAAGAAGAATCCCTCCAACACTAGCAATCCATGCAGTGAGAAGGAGACAAGCAGTGACTCCAAAATACTAGGAAAAGATGGCATCTAGAATTTTTCCAACCCTCCTCTCCCCATCTAAGCATCAACCAAAAATGTAGATTGTCTTTGGTTTTTATGTTCCCATTGAGGAGGAGAATCCTTCCAAGCACTAAGTACATGTTCGTAGGGTTTTGTTTAATTTTCATTTGGTCAATTTTAGTCTAGTCCTCATGGCTATTTGCAGTAGTAACACTCAATTATTTTTTTTCAAAACTATTTATTATGATCTCAGTATGATTAGTTTTCCTTTCTATAGGAAGGATCGGTTTGGTATTAAAAGCGTGATTTCCTGAGAGGGGAAGGATTCAAATTATATTCTACTAAATTCAGTTCAAAGAACTGCTATCATGCTCTGTATTTTTCTCTATACTATTATTTTGAATCAATATATTAGAGTCTAACTTACAAAAAAAATTATAGCTCATTTACATCAAGTGTCCATATCAATATAGCTTATAAACAAACTCAATATTTAATAAATTATGCTCTCTATTCGACGTATATTCTTTTTATTGAGAGGCCACGCATGAGTTGGGCAATGAATCCACTAGGTAGGAGATTCACTTTATCAAGAGGTTTCTAACCCTCTTATAACTCATGAGACAAAGAATTCATCCAAGAATACACACACATCGTACTTGGACTATAGCTAATTTACTTTCAACTCTATGTTGTTGGGATACACACTTAGTTCATTTTACACTTATATGTTATATGTATGACTACAAAATTTTAAGCTCATTTAACGAATAAAGGGTTTCTCCCTTCTCCTTCCAAAGTAAACTTCTATGAGAGGAAGCCTCGTTACTTTTAACTCTATGTTGTTGGGATACACACTTAGTTCATTTTACATTTATATGTTATATGTATGACTACAAAATTTTAAGCTCAGTTAATGAATAAAGGGTTTCTCTCTTCTCCTTCCAAAGTAAACTTCTATGAGAGGAAGGCTCGAAATTATTGTGATCTCTTAGCTCTTAGAGACTCGACTACATATATGCAATATAAGTAAGAAAATTGGAGCTCTTGGACTTTTAATATAAACTTGTGCCTATAAATAAATTTAAACATAAAAATCAATGTTCATACATATAAAGATTGCAAATTCAATGTATAATATATAAACATGACCCAAAAGCTAATATAACCAAACGTTAATGGGTTGCTCCAGCTATTCACCAAGCACGCTAATATTTATATACATGTACACCAAACAAGAGCTAAAAGCTCCCTTCTATAGGTTTTCACCAAGCAAAAAAAGAATATAATTATTTATCCAAGAGGAGGAATAGCAATCCTCTCAACCGTTCTCATGCTATCCTTATGCGTGAATTCAAATATTAACAATGGAGATGAAAATATCACATGCTAACATATATATATATATATTGAGGGCGATGGGTTTCTCTCTTCCCCATTAGTTCACATGCTAGCATATGTTAAACATTATATATATCAAACAAAAAATGGAAGGAGCTATGCTTTCGAGGATAAACCCTCCCATTCATTGCAAGAAACCTTGATATAACATATATGCGTAATACCATCAAATGGGATGTGCACCCTCTTTCAATTTTCAAGCAGTATATTATATATATAAACATATAAACAATTTTCAAGGAAAAATGGGCTACCTCCTACCCAAATAACCGCCCTCACAATTCTCAAACAATAAATAGATAAATAAATAAATAATTTTCTAAGGAATAGTGGGATGTGTCCTTCCTCCCTCACCTCTTTATATATATTACTCATAAAATTTCATAGAAACAAGGCTCAAATCAATTTTTTACAATAGTGGAAAGAAAGGATTTAAACAGGGCTATGCTATGGATCTTGGTTCCACCATAATCAGAACAGTTAAAAACGAGAAAGGAATAGAGCTGATATTTTCCACAGAGCTTGTCTCATTTAATTTCATTATAGCTATTACAAAATTTAGAACAAAAGCATAAAATATTAGAGCATGATCCCTCTATGGAATTTGGTTCATCTACAAAAACAATACCTAGAAGGGATGGGACTAGAAGACAACTCTTTTTGTTTAGTTGTAAGGCCTTACAAACTTATATGTATACATATATATACATATATATGTATGTGTGTATGTATGTATGTATATATGCATGTATGCATGTATGTATTTATGCATGTATTAAAAAGTGTGAGAAGGTAGAAAATTAGATGAAGAAATAGTGTCACACACATATAAAATCCAAAAAAAAACCTTTACTCTATTATTTTGTTTATGTTTTAATAGCATATAAATGTATGTTGAAGCGTAATATATTTTTCATCATAAGTAATTATACATGTAATTTTAGCTTGCATCGGTTCTATGTTTGATGAATAGGTTAAGCCACTTGTGGTGTTGCAATCGGGTGTAGATGACCCTATAGCAACTCATCAAGGTGATGTTTTCCATTCTTTTTTTATTGTTTTAAAGTTTGGGTTTCTAAGGACCTAAGCCCTAAAGCTAAGGCTTAGTTCTAGATTCTCCTCCACCCTCTAACTACAAGTTGGAAAGGGGTATAGTAAAAATTTTACTAAAGGTTTATATGCATTGGAACCCTAGCGCATGATTTGTTTAGCGGTTTGATTGAATTGTTTGGACTATGGTGGTAATAATTACCATAATCATGACCTTAGCCTTCTCCATAGACAATGTGGTTGACAAGTTAGGAAATGACATGCACTAAAATTTGAAAGGAGATATAAGGGTTTGTCAATGCATAAATTAAGTAAAGATTTATTATGGAATTAATTCTTCCCTAGTTACAAGTTGAAAGCATAGCCAGGCGCATTCAATGGAAACTTTTAAATGTAGGTATATGTGGTCCAAGAGGGGTCTCTCCCCTCCACTTGTTGTGATATCCTTCCTGGGGTTTTTCAAGGGTTTAAACATGATTTTACTCTTTCTGAGGGTTTTATTTCTCCATTTGTTTGGTATCAAACTATTCTATGGGAGAGAGCTCGTCCATTCATGGTTGCTTGCATCGTCTCTCTCATGTTCCTTGCACATTTTGTTAATAAAAATTTTCTACTTGTTTATGAGGTTTACTGGAAGGTTTTTATGAGTGAAATAGTCACCATTACGGCCTCGACCTATCTGGTTTACTGGGGTTAGGAAAGGAGTAACTCCTTGTTTGATATTTTTGCAAAGGCTTACAGTCAGTCAAACCTTTTTTCCAGGTAATATATTTAAGGTCTCTGCAAATTCATGTTCTTGTTTTTGCTACAGGTTTTAAAAGGAAAATAAAATGATTTTAGATTCTAACTCATGGTTCTCTTTCGTGTTGTAGGAAGAGGATAGATAAGGGGAAAACAATAGGAGCCAACCCGTGGCCCTCTCTGCAATCATTTCGAGATAAGTTTCAAACTGAGAGTTACAATATTTGTTCAAATTTATTTTCTATGGGAAACTCTAACTTTCTTATTTTAGTATGGAGGTGGAGTTTGATGGCTATAGAAGCTTCCAAAACAATTCTAGATTCAAGATTCAATCTCGTGCTACGTTTTTTCCAGTAAGGGTTTAAGTTTGTCAATTTTTCACTTCTTCAAAATGTTTGTTCTAGGTTGCAATACATAGTTTTAACCATGTATATGGTGGAATACAGGTTGTTAAGATCAATGCAGCTTCTCTTTGCATCAACATATAAATTCCTCATCCATCGCCAGCCTCCTGCTTTCTTGATGGACATACTATTATATACTATTTTTCTTAGGACTTGGTCATTTATGATCCTTCTTCTCTTTATCACTCCACAAGGAGTCTTGACATGATTTTGGGGAAGCTGTTGTTGTGGAGGAAAGTGTTCCTATTCATGGGGCTTAAGAGGCCAGCAATATACTAGGGTTGTAAAGACAGATGTATAAAGCTATGCAAGAAACTATAAGTAATATTCATAGTTAATAAAGTTTCATACCTTATTCACTAAAGGTTGATCCAAGATTTCCCTTATCCCTCATCTTGGTCCTCATTCCAACAAAATTCAAAAACAAGATTCAACCTTCCTAAAACCAATTTGACCATATGTAAAGCGATGATAATCAAAATAATATGAAACCCTAATTTGAATATCATCAATATCTGATCATAAATAGATACATAACATGCATTTGACAATGAGTAGGAAAGGGAAGGATGCCACATATTTATTATCAAATGGAATAATTACACATTTTACCTTCTCCTCATGATAGGCACCTCGAGAAACCTTGATTTGGATCTCCTTCTTCTCTTGTCTAAGAATCTCAGCCTCCAAGCTCTGCAACACATGGATATAGCATCTAGGGAAAAGGTACATGGGATGAGAGTCTAAATTCCACCAGCATAACAATGCAAAGCCTAAGTCCCCTTTCATGGACCCATCTCCCTCTCTTATATAGTATTTTAAAGAGTTACGGTCGAATAGGGAGTAGTTACAACCAAAGGAGCAGTTCTAAAACCACCCAAACCACCTCAACTTCGATATTTTCCAATTTTTATATAATTTTTTACTATTAGAAAAGATACTCATGGGTGTTTTTAAGCAAAGTCACGAGTATGCAGGTTTATTTTTTAAAATTCACGAGTATAAATTTGAAAAACACGGGTTTCCTTCTACCAACTCCCAAGTGGGTCGAAAAAAACAATTTTTAGGGTATATCCCAGCATTTTCAGAAATTGTTGTCTTCCAAAAAGTTTTTCCTTGGTATTATAGATTTCCAATAGTTCATATAAGAGACTAAATAGAGTTATATAACTCAATATATGACTCCTCTTTCATAGGTGTCTTTTTAAGTGACTAACATGGGTGTTCATGAAGTTTCGTCATGGAATTATTAGCATGCGAAGAAAACGTATAAAATTTGTCATCAATGAAGGAGTGTTATTTTATGGTATTAAATATGTGCCATAATGTATCAGGTTATAGGGAAATATGAAATCTAAAATACATTGTTAAACAACTTAGCCATGGAGTCGAAGAGAGTAGAGAATCCAAGATCATAGGCTCAAATGAAGGTACCTGAAAAGAGAGATAAATGTTAGACAAAACTAATATTTGGGACATATAGGTCCATATATAAATGATCACCATAAATATACAAGTGGATCCAACATGTGTATAATTGATGTAACTATCATGGTCACACAATATGAAAAAAGGCACCATATAAAATCTAAAGGAAGCATGGCCACAAATGAACAAGGTGGATCCATGTTAAATAATCGATCATAGACACAAGAATACAAGGTGGATATATGTCTCAACAAATTTCATAAGAAGTGTGACAATATCTTGCGTAATTCGGGAAATATAAAAAGAGGGGGATGCTACTTTTGACCCAAGGTCTTCAATCCAAACCACCCAAAAAAGGTACGAATCCTAGCCATGCAAATAAAGGATTTGAAGTCGAACATGGAGGAAATCATTTGATTATCGGTCATTGATGAGGATCATTAACAAACATGAGGGAAACCACCATTAATGAAAATGGTCTACAAGATACGTAGTAAATTCTAAGAAGTGTGAATAAATGGTCTTGATGTTGAACACCTGAATAATCCATCAAGTAGAAGACATTAAGGTATTCCCACTACCCAATAGTGAGTAAAATTTCCACTGATGACTGTAATCCCTAAGGTATTGTCATAAACTTTAAATATCATTCCCATAGAAATATGTGTTGAAGTCGATAGGAAGAGATACATTGGAAGGAAGGCATTGAGGAATCCTCCACCATCCAACACGAGGTAAGTCAATTACTGATTGGATATGGAATTGATACAAAGCTTTGCAACAAGGAACACTGAATACTGGATGTAATGAACTGACACTAGGGAGTGGTTGATACAAAAGGTCAATACAATTGAAGAATTTATGATAAAGTTTTATCCCTGAATAGTGAATACGACACAAAAGTGACTTAGGCATCTTTTTGGCATGAAGGGATGAACAATACAAATATGCAATGCAGGAGACAATGACAGATTCCCCATATAATGGGAAAATTATCCAACCATGAGGAGTAAAACTCTGAATCAAGATATCATCAAAAATAGATCCCAACTGTTGATAGACTCAAAATTGTCGCTTTCTTCAAGGAAACAAGAATTGCTTCCATGATGTAAAATACATTTGAATGAACTTCCCTTTCCCACTTTCTTGTAAAGTTTTAATGATTCCAAGAAAGAAAACTTGAGACCTTCTTCATTGTTGGAAAGATCGAAGAAGAGATAGAAGAATGATTGATAAAGCAATGATCCGTGGATTTTATGAGCCCAAATTAGTGAATGCTAGACTGTGTTTTCATAGTTTTGAAGGTCTAAAAAATGCCAAGAAGACTCTATAGGGGTACTCTTTTGTAAGTTTAGTCTCCTAAGTCTGAAAAGGTATAAAAGAATCTAGAGGAGAACTCTCTTATCTCAATAGAACTAAGGTATGCATTTTTTGTAATTAGTCGGAAAGGTCCAGAAAAGGGGTAAACTATCACTGTATTGATGCTCCTTCAGAAGCAAGCATAAAATCTATAGTTTTAATGAGTGTGAAGGGAAACAATATCACTTGATGATTTTTTCCTAAATTTTTAGCGAGCTTGACAATGGAATAAAGAACGCTCAAAATATTTTTGATGTTTTAGTCTAGAGCAGCAAAAAAGAGAAAAATAAGCTCAAATAGGTTCCTTTTCCGTAAGTTTAGTCCTCCATTCAAGGAAAAGAGATAAATATATACGTGGATATACTCTTCTATATTTAGAAGAAAAAGAGTATTCATTTTTTGTAAGTAATCCACGTGACCTAAAAACGGGGTAAACTTATACCTATGTGGACGTTCCTTCAAATCCATTAACGAGTTTGAAGGGATAAGAGAACTCGATGATCTAGTAACATTTAAGGAGTCAAACCAAGGCTTGATGATAACTCCATATCGTTCCCATAATATTTTAACGAGTTCGGAAAATTCAACTTGTGGCCTCCTTAATTTTTTAATGAGCTTGAAGGAAAGCAGAAAGAATACAAGAAGACGAGTGTCAGGGGCCTTTGAAACTAGTACCAAGTGCAAGGAACATGAGAAAGATAAGGACACTTGGGGACCATCTTGTCTAGGTAAAGTATTTCAAGTTACAGTGGCAAAATGTAACAAAGTTTAGCAATGATGAGAGAAGAGATGAGGAATTATATAATAAGCTAAAAGCATGGAAGTCAACATTAGGATCATAAGTGCATGTAGGGTGTAAGAAAATGTGGTTAAAACTTGAACAAAAAGGCAAGGCCAGTAAAAAATTGTAAATTGCACTAAGAATCATGTTTCCAAGAAACAACAGTATCAATATCATATTCAAAAGAAAAGGTTCTGATACATGTCACTTTGGTAGAAAGACTCGCAACTTTTCTATATTCTACAAAAGGAGTAGTCAAGGAAAAATTGACCCAAGAATATCCTATAGTTCCAAGTCCCGACCATTTATAATCATTAATATCAATCTCAAGAGGAGAGATAAAGTTGACAGGGGTGATACAGTTTGCAGAAAAAAACTCAGTATCACATCAGTCGATAAAGATACAAGCAGAATCAAACTCATCAGGATCATTGACTTGTTGCGTGATGGGAGAGTCCAAATACTCAATAATGCAGTCATAGGAGGATCGATCATCAAATGGATGAAACTTACTAAGAAATACGGGGTTGAGCTTAAAGACAACTAAGTCAACATACATGAGAATTTCAGACTATATCAAAGTCTCTAGGAAGATTTCATCAAAAGGAAGGAGACCATCCAAGATAGGACACATTTCTAAACAATCAGTTGGATCAATGGGGTTGAGAGCAGGCTCCAAATTCCCCATTGTATAGACCACATGGTTAATTGCTGGGACCAATTCCCAAGAAGGTAAGCATGAATCCAAATGCTTCTTCTCAGTAGCAATTAAACACGAGGGGTATGAGGCCACATAATTCACTTGTGGTGGGGCAGTGTCTATTGAAACACTGGGAATCAATAAAGGAAAGAATTTCTCTATAGTCAGGTGAGGGGGGAGAATGAAGAAAATAAAATTGATTGATAGTGGCATTTCTTTCGTTATGAGGGAAACACATCACATGAAAGAGTTTAGACAACACAAATTTCATAGCATATATGTAATCACACCCCAGGAGCATATTAAATTCCAAGGGGTGCTCAATAACAATGAAACCAACTAAGAAAATACTCCCACTCAAAGTAACAGGTACTTGAGTAAGAATTCCCATAGCCTGACTAGTTCTTCTACCAAAATCCAACAATTGATCATCAGTTGACATAATCCTAGTAGATCACATGCCTCTCCAAGAATGTGTGGATAAAATAATAAAAGAGGATCCTTCATCTACAATACAACGAGAAATCATGTGTTGTTCAACATGACATTTATCTAGAAAGGTGCAGTCAAAGGAAGGGGCGGTTCACCTAGGATATCCCAATGAAAGGAAGCAATCGAGAACTTGGTGGGGGTTCATTCGAAACGAAGTCAGTGTCCCCTTGTATTGAAAGTTCTAAACTGGTACTAAATAAAATGTGACTAGTAGACACTTCACTCTCCAAAATAAGAGTGGGGTTGATCGAATATTGGATCGATTCAACCACTTGATAAAAGTCACTCTCCAAAGGAAGAGTAGGGTGAACCAAATATTACCTCGGTTCAAGAACTTGATCAAGCAAAGGTTGAATAGGTTTTTGAGAAACTTTAGGTTTTTCAGAATCAAGATATCCCTAAGACTCATACCACACTATTCGCACCTCTGCAATAGCAGGGCCCTGATGAGTAAGATGGTCTCCCTCGCATAGCTTAGAAGGAACTTAGGCAAGCGTTTTGAATGGTTATTATTCTCAACAGTGTCAATATGGCTTGCATTGGATGATCGTTTTCCCCCATCATGACTTGAAGAGGCTGGGTGGTGAGGTCCAATGTCACTACAACAAAAATTGGATTTAGCGTCGAATTTAGCGCCGGATTTTAGTGTAATTTTTTCCCAATTGTGATGAACAATATGGCGCTAAACTTGGCGCTATTGTACATTTTCATAAAACGCCGTCTATTGCATCTTTTTTTCCATCCTTTTTAACATCCATTTTTGCGTCCATTTTTGTGCCCAATCTTTTGCATCTTTTGTTACGCCTTTATTTCTGCCCAATTTTGCAACTTCTATTGCATCTTTTTTTGTGTCCTTTGTTACATCCTTGTTTGCACCAAGTTTCACACTCAGTTTTGCATTTAATTTTGCGTCTTATTTTGCTCCTAGTTTTTCATTGAGTCTTGCACCCAATTTTGCACCATGTTTTGCATAAAATTATGTGTCCAATTCTGCATCTAACGTTGCATCGAGGATTGCATCCAATTTTCAGCCCAATGTTGTGTCTAGTTTTGCATCCAATTTTACTTATAATGTTGCATCCCCATTTGCATCTAATTTCGTATCTTGTTTTACATCTTTTTTTCTATCCATGTTTGTGCCTAATGTTTCATCTCATTTTACGTTGTATTTTGCATCTAGATTTGCACCTAGTGTTGCATCCCGGTTGATGTCTTTTTTTGCATCTATGTTTGAGCCCAATGCTGCACCCAGTGTTGTGCCTAATGTTGTGCCTAGTTTTGCAGCCATGTTTGTATCTAATATTGCATCTAGTTTTGTGTCCAATGTTGCATCCCATCTTGCATTCAATATTACGTCTAGTTTTACATTCAATGTTTTGTCCCATCTTGCATCCAATATTGTGTCTCATTTTAAGTTTTTGTTTGCGCCAAGTGTTCCTTCCATTTTTGCACCTGGTGTTACACCTAGTTTTATGTCCATCGATACACCATATTTTGTGCTCAATTTAATGTCCAATTTTACGTCTATTTAGGAGTCCACTTTTGCATCTACTGTTGCGTTTAGTTTTGGACCTAGTATTGCATCTAGTTTTGAGTCATTAATTGTGTCTAGTGTTGAGTCTCTTTTTTCATCCAATTTTGCATTGTGTGACATCCATTTTTGTGTCCATATTTGCGTCTAACATAAGGTCGACTTTTGCATCCACTTTTGTGTTTGGTGTGACGACCACTTTTACATCTTGTTTTGCATTTAGTGTTGCATCTAATATTGCATCCATCTTGCACTACTACATTTTTCATTTTTATAAATACATTCCAATATCATTAGGGCATGGAGGAATCGAACCAACAACCTCTTTCCTGTAAAACATGTGCTCTTCCATTGAGCTAGCACCCTTTAAGAATCGGGAAGAGGAGCAATATTAACACATAGATTTGATCATTTGTAATTCTAATAAAAGACAATAAGATCCAAAGACATTCAAGCTTAAAATCCAATTTAAATTTGCGAACACACTAATAAGCACAAAAATATACTGTCCTTAGGAAACAAAAGATCGTAAACAGTTACGCAATCTATTAAAGTGGTCCGCAAAAGAGTCTTAGAGAACAACATAATGCATTGTTGCATACATAATAACCTAAAATTGATATGGACAAAGAATAACGTATGTGTTTAAGAAATAGTTGTAGAATCCAATCAAGGATGTGTGTGTTTCTACATAAATTTTGTTATTCATTGTTGAGGTAATTTTGTTCAGCAACGGGATGGTAAGAGAAGAACTCATGAATGGTTACTAAAATAAGATGCCTACAAACTAAATAGTGCTACAAAATAAAGATAAACTTGGGGAATATTTCTTAAATCTTCCAAGAAGTACATATAACTCCATTATACCTACCATCTACAAAACCTATACCTACTACAGCTTCAAAATCAACCACTATCTATAGAATAGAGACAACACATTCACATCCCAGCTAGAGTATACCATACCGTAGTCATGGCGTATTAGGAGAGGGTATGCACATTCAAAAATAAGGTTTATCAACCCCAGAAGAATGATGCCGAAGTGAACAGTCCAAGAGCATCCCAGAGAAATGAACACAGTCTACTTTATCATCAGCAAAATGGAATTATCATGCATTCTTCATGTGCTAACAAATGGAATTCAATTCAAAGGAAATTGTGAAATTATTAGTGAGTCCAATATGACTACAACAATAATCAAGTTCAAATGATGGAGAAAAAACATTTCTGAGCTAGATGCAAGGTCCTTGATGGACTTGGAGTAATGTTGGTGGTAGCAATTCAAATGAAGACTGAGCCAAAGAAGTTGAATGGAACAATGGCCAACGGGTGGGGAGGAATAGGCTCAGTAAGAAACCACCAAGAATCATCATAATAGATGAAGCAAAAAACTAAAAGAAGTGAAAAAACCATCAAGTTGAGATTTAATATAAGAATGTGAAGTTCTTCTTAGGAATGTGGGTGTGCCTATGTTTCGATATGTCTCATTAAAAAGCTGGTAAAAGAGACTTTCAAAAAATAACAAATTCTAATCTCTAGTGTTGTTAATTTTTCCCTTCAAGGTAACTGTAGGGAAATGTATCAAAGAGTTTGAATTAAATTTTAATTTCCTTGTTTCAAGTTGTGTGGTGAGCAAAAGAAGCTGTACTAATTATCTATAAAATCACCTAGGTGTGAAAAGAAAAAATAATAATGCCTAGTGAAGTGGTAGAAAAAATAACACTATTTGGTTATACATATATTCATGTTGCGTCAAGTGGTAGATATAAGAAACATGCTCTAAGGGGGCCTACCACATACATGATCATACAAATGCATTTGGTATTGCCCTGAAACACATCTGGTACAAGGTGTAGTAAAAGCTGGAAAATCCAAGCTATCGATAAAATCCTAATTGCAATTTATGGAGGGAAGACAAGAGAAACTCTCATGAATTAACTCAAGTTGCATTTCCAATACTTCGGGTGATCAGGTGAAAGTTGCAGAGAAAAATAACAACCATTGTTTTTCATAATATATACTTATCAGTTTGAACATTCATGCATATGGACCTCATGATTCCTAACACATCATCTGCACAACTATTCACTTGCAACAAATCCATTGAAGAAAAGATAGAAGACTACATTTCAATGAAATAGATATCATCAACAAATAGCATCATGAGGCCACTACTCCATTCATTCTCGTCATCAGCAATAACATTTGTACAAGACTTTACATTATTTTAGTGCAAACAAGTTAATAGAAGGTTAAAGGCTACAAAATGCAACATAAAGTATCTATTTGGTAATACCCAAAATATACCACTACAATATGAATCCTTCTTTTCTAAGGAAAACTATCACATTTTATTACTATATAAAGCACAAAAATGCTTTCTATGGGTGTTGTAGCACAAAATACAAAATATAAATCTTACTTTACTTTGTAAACCAAATCTTAAACTATCCACTAAACATAATTTCCCTTTTAGGAAAACAAATATAGTCTTCCTTTAAGATCTTTTAAAAAACTAAAACTATAAGATAAAAAAAAACAACTGGAAAATTTTGAAATAAAACTACAAAGGTTAGATCTAGAAACCTCTGGCATGCCTGGCATGCCCTCATTGAAATTTACAGCGAGAAGTACCCCAAAGTGGATAAGTAATACCTCTTTGGATATAGCATCAACTCATTGGTTTAATTCTCTGTAATGTTGTAGATTTTGAAAGTATTGAAGATCTCAACTATCTCCTTAAAACATTATGAAGCCTTTACATTATATATTTGTAATCTCATACACTGGGTTCATTTTAGTTGTTGTCTAGTTTCCAATGTAGTAAAGGCAATATTCTAGTCAAAAATTTGTTTGATACTCAATATTGTGCAGTCTTTTGTCAACCCAAACCTCAAAACTTTGGATTGTTCTGGATTGTCTAGATACTACCTCCTATGGTCCCTATCTTTCTTTATTTTTCTAATTGCTTACTATGCACTAACTATACAAGTTTGTGCCTTTTCCTTGTTCGATGTATCTATGTTAGAGGCTCATACTTGTGTGCGCTTGACTATCTGCAAAATCATTATTCCTTTATAGCTCTTTGCATTTTTCAATGGTGTTTGGCCTAAAAGAGCACAATTATTACTACACCTTACACCCAAGTTGGAAAACATGATGGCCTAAAATAGCATAATTATATAATGTTGTATAAATGAAATTGAAAAGTGTTGAAGATGGGTACTGATTGAACACCTTTATGAAGGTGCGTAAACGTAGGGGCCAGTAGTAAAATAATAATCTCTATTATAATTAGGGTTGTTATCCTTATCTATGTGTCATATCTTGCTAGAAGATAGTATACTATCAAAGGATATGTCATATTTGCAGGTAAATTCTCATTCTGTGGTAGCCTATTTCCTCTCTTTTGTTATTGTTCATTAGCTTAAATTAACCTCACCGCAAAATTCCAAAGATCCCTAGATGAATATTTAGTTTAACATTGGGTAAGCTAGTTTCTTGTTTGATGTTGTGCTATTCCTTTAAGTTTGAAGATATTAAGCAGGTTAAATCCCGATAGAGGTGGAAAAACTAATTATTTCAAGTTTCTAAGAAGCCAATTTTGTATTTTAAAATAGCAACAGGATTTTAATTCAGCTGCAGTGGTTTTTTGGAGAATCTCCATTTTCAAATGTGTAGACTTTATTTGTGTTTTACTGCTAATGCTGTTAAGGATAGTTTGATCAAATGACATGTTAAATCATTTGTTTTTTGGTTATCTTCCTTTTTTGTTGGCTAGGAAATAGTGCAACTCATTAAATCTCAGTGATTTATTCTTGTTGTTATGAGGTTCTTATACTTTCTTACTAATCATGTTTTCAACATGTATAGATGGACATGAGGGCCCCCACAAACCCAGGGATACGATGGCTAGTTCTAGTAGATGTAGAAAGCCTTGCATGGGATCCCCATACCGATCACTCATTTATGGTAAGAAAATGCTAGATGTATCTTGATTGTGTTTTTTATTCAAGGGTTGATTTGATCTTTTGTTGTGGAGAGCCATTGCAGTTCTTGAATAAGTGAATGTAATGCACAATAATTTATTCCTAACTAAAGAAATTAGTCATCAATCCAAATCATATTCACTTGAGTAAATATATTTGGCATGGTTTTTTATGTGATTATAGGTTAGTGCTGAAGATGGCACTGTTCGAGGTTTTGATATTCGTGCAGTGGCATCTACTGCATATTTTGATGGCAAGCCAATGTTCACACTTCATGCACATGACAAGGCCGTCTACACAATTTCATACAACCCTGTTGCCCCAAATGTATGCTTCCTTTTCCTATACAGACCTGATCTACCCTACATTTATCTAACCTTGTTACAAATGTGTTTGTTCATGACTCTACAAGCATGTGTATGGACACGTTCTACTTGGATATGCTGAGCTTATCATTGCATCTAAGTGTCCTACACCAGCAAAACATTTAGGAATCTTTGATATACCATAGGCTAAAATTGTATCGAATGTCGACCAGCTTGAACTAGAGGCCTATTATGCCATCTTTCATCCTCAATGCTTATGATTTTTTACAGTTTATATCATGAACCTTTTACAATATCCCAAGTATCAAGATTATAATTACTAGCTACTTGTATCACCCAGACCGATCCCATGGGGAAATCAATCCCGGTGTGATAATATTTAGACTTTTTCCCCATCACCATTGACTGATGTCCGCCTCGGAGTTAGGGTATTCCTCAGATTTTGCAAATCTGTGAATTGATCTTAAACATCAGCAAACAAATTGTCATAAAACTTAACCATTAGATCTGATTTGAACCAGTGTCGAGTCCAAATGGGCAATGTTGAAAAATGGAAAAAGGAAAATCAGCAAGGCAATCTTGAATAGAATCTTGGTTATTAAAAGGCCCTAGAATCTGAATAAAGCAAGCAAAGCGAGCATTCTTCTTTGAATGATTTCTCAACAATCAAGATTCTTCTTAAACTAGACAAACTTTCTTCTGTTAATTAGAAATATCAAAGTACATAAATATAAAAAAAAAACAGTAATCAAACCAATTTTAAGCACAACCACATAAAAGATTCAAATGGTAACAAATCAGATTACCAACATCCACAGCACAGTAGATCAAAGATTAACTAGCATACCCAGATGCTAACAGAAGATTCCCAATGGATTCGAATTGATTTCAATAGAGATCCAATCACAAACAGCAAACATAAAGAGCCCTACATCTATCTAATACAAACTGCCATAAATTTCACACTATTCCCGAATGGCAGCATGTCAATTCCCAGCACCTTGAAATGAATTTCAAGCAAAACAAAATGAATAAATCTACATACCTATAGACACATAAACGAATTAACGGAAACTAGAACATACCTTGTATCGATTTACCAATTTCTTCCACTTGCATTTGCACTGCTCGAAGCTTCTCCTAAAACCTTTCTCCTTCATCCTCGAAGAAATGAGCTCCCACAGAGTCTTGTTCCTCTTTTTCTGAGTGAAATCCTTCTCAAGCTCAGCCCTGATTGCAATGAATTCCTTGGTCTCATTGAATCCCCATTGAGGAATCCTATCATCCTTCTTGAGGCTGTTATTAAGACCACCACCGCCATTGTTTCTAAGAAGGCTACTATTATTGGATGCTCCAAGGTGGTCTCCTGAGGAAATTGCAACAGTCGGAGTTAACTGTAGAGGCAGGGTGGCCATCACCCCCAATCCCATGCCTTCAACTTCTCCACCACCACCCATCATCATTTTCGCTTGCTTTAAATATTGATCTTGGAATAGAGGATAGAAGTACCGATGAAATGCCAAATAATGAAACTGGTTCTGGCAGAAGATAGCACATATCTTATGAGGGGAAATCCCACCATGAGAGGGCTTTTGATAGAGACAAGGCCACAGAAAAGAGCCACAGAAAGAATTTTTGAAATAGGAGAAGTGCGTCTATTGATGGCGATAAAGCTATGGTTTTTGATGAAAAACCTAGAAATGAATAGGATTATGGTAGGTGGCAACGATCAGATGGTGGAAAATCAGGTCGTGAAAGACACGGATACCACGGAAGAGAAAAATCTGTGGACAAAGAAGGGAGGGATTCCAAACAGGATAAAAATGGTCGAGGGTGCTTGCAAAATAGTAGGGATGGAAAAATTGATAACAATATGTGCCATCGACATTGGCATAGGCATTGTTCTGATCATGATGATGACAATGAGGAAGATAGAGCCGTCAAGGACATGTACTCAGAATAACACGCAACCACAGTCTCAAAACTCCAAAACCAAGGTAGTCACATAAAATTAAACAAATTAAAACCAAGGTAGATCTATCTTACACGGGCATCTATTAAGGACCAAGAGGGATCCAATTTCTTAAGGTGTAAGAAAATCTTAAGATGGATCTATGTTGGTTTTACTCAATTTGATCTAAAGTAATTTAATATTAATTATCTTATTCTATGTGGTAGGTTTTGCTTCATATTCAGTTGCAATATGGGTTATGAAGTAATATGTAAATTTTAATCTTAGCTTTTCCATGTGAATGTGTAATGGAAAATATAAAATCAAATGCCAAAAATTTAAAATACAATTACACATGTTTACATAGCTAAACAAAGCTTTAACCTCCACACTAATATATCTTTGGTCTATTCAATGGACATGGGAAAAATGAATCTAGGTTTTGAAGACCGAGAATGGTTCTTAGTCTCTAAATAACATAAGAAAGGTACACAAATTCCTTTATGCACTACACAAGTCTTCTCATAATCAAGGGCTATGTAAAATGGCATGGAGTCACACCTCTACAGGGGTTTTTGACACTTGAGTTGGATATGGATGCCATTATAATGTCTAAGCAACATGGATGGGTCATTGATCCTTGACAATCATCGGTGAATAAAAAAAAGTGCATTATGATGTTTTAGAAATTTTGAGGATCCCTCCCTTTATAGCTGGCTTTTGGACTTCGGAGTTGATATTCGTGCAATGAGTAGGTTCTATGAAATGGAAATGGTTGTTGAGGGATAAATATGTTAAGTAGGGAAACACTATCTTTCCTCTCTAATTGAACCTTTTTTATATTAGTAATTATGAACGAAACCTATAAACCGTGACACAATCCCTCTTTAGGGTGTCTTTGGCATTTGATTTGAATTCATCTTCCATTACGATATTTTGGGAACTTTGGATGGGTCTTGAGTCCTTGAACATACTAGGGGAAGAAAAAAAGAGCCTCGATCCCCAACCCTTACATCCTAGGATTCCGTGGAAAAATCCTCAAATTAGCACATATGAACTGTGCATGGTATTACTAACCTCAAAAATTAGCACATGGGAACCACTACTAGGTTAGTTGTGAACCAAGAATATGTATGAAGGTATAATGAGGATCATGGGAGTGTAAAAGGGAATTAAATGAATCTTACTTCTCTCAATCACCATGAAATACACTTATACCTATAAACCATATCTTTTTTTGGGGGATCTATACAACATAAGTGTTTTTTAAAGAGACGTTATGATTTCTTTTCTATAGTTGATGGTTATTTTGGTGTAAATAGTGCTCAAAAAATAACATCAAGGGCCTTAGGCATTTTAAAACATTTCTCAAGCTCAAGCATCATGAAATTTGCATTAAAATGCCACATAGGACCTCTATATGTTGTCTTTACCCTCTAACTAGGATATGAGCTTCATTAAATTGTTTGAGATAACAAAGATGGCTCTAGGGTATTAAAGGATGGACAAAAGGAAAAACAAGGACCTTACATAAGAAATGAACCTTATAACTGTAAAAAGCACTGAAGAAAGACAACAACTATGAAACACACACTCCTAGTGGGTTCTTTCACTTCCAAGTATGATCCAAAATGGATCAATACATATTTTTTCATTTATTTTAGTTATTTTTGGATCGAAAGATTGGGTGAATTGATTTGATGGGACCACTTTAGGGACAACTCTCACTTTGTATATTTGGGGTTTAGAACCTTAAGAGGCCTATTTGAGGGCTTACATGGTGTTTTTTGGGTTCAAAAGATCATCACTTACACAACTCCCTCAACACAATTCCACACTTAGATTCCTTTCCAACAGTGCAAGATTCATCTTAATCGAAGTCCATATGAAGGAGTTATGCCTTTTCCAAGCTAACCTATCTAGTTAACCACCATCATACCATGTGGATTCCTTGTGATCTCTCATTTCTCACACATGAAAAGTTGGTTACATGTGGAAAATCAAGGACATTTTAGAAGGTACAAAACCCTAGCCCTAATCAAGAATCAATGAATGAAAAAAACCTAAAAATAACCCTATATGACTATGAGGTTACATTAAATACTGAGGCATTAGGAGAAGAGGGGCCTCCATTCTTATGATATTATTGTATTGTTCCATAGTTGAGTAATAATAAGGGGGTATATATTAGAGTAAAACAAAGGGAGTAGGAGATCCTATAGTAGCAATTTATGGCTTGGCTTTTCCTCACAATGGGTTCTCCTAGGGTAAATCTTATGTCGATCTTGTGTATATATTTTCTCTAGTTATTTTTCTTTCAGTCCCAATTTATTTAGCATTCAATAGAAATATGCTAATACAAATAATTAAGTTGTAAAATCCATTGTGACAAACTATTCCAATGGAATATACATGGAAATTTATGAAACATATTGTTATGACGGAAGTTTTCTTTGGGTTTTTGTGGGAAATTGCAAGATTTAGTGGTGGAAAAATTCCTCAAACCCTAAACACGGTGGACACGTATAGCCAAAAACTTATAGGTGATTATGAGCAAGGATTTGAAAAGCTAGAAATACAAGTAACTAATATCTCATGCAACATGTCTATCCTCACCGTATCTCTAGAGAGAAAGCTTGCACCTTCTTGTGATTTTGGAGGCTCTCGCTTATATATTGGATTAGAGTGGAAATCATAACAAAGAGGCAAGCTAGAAAAGGAACCTAGGAAAGAGCTCGAAAAGTAGAATCTAAGTTTTAGTACAAACATTTTTTTTGTAAGTAGCATAAAATTATATTAAAGTACAAAAAATATTACATGCATAGTGTTTGAGACATGTGTATCTTTAATATCAGGGCACATAAATAAAATTGTTGCATCAGTCCATACATTTCCCTTTGTGAGGGAAACCAAGTCTTCCCTATCAAAACTATCATATTTATTTAGCATACTAACAAAGCTAATAGAAAATAGAAAAAGAAACACATAAGATTTTAAAAAATCTTGGGACCTTACAGCTTTTGCCATGGTTGTTTGACAATGGGACACGGCTTGATGTAGCCGTCATCTTCACCGGAGAGAGCAGTTTCAATATTCTTATGTGGCTTTTTTGCAGGAGGAGGTGTTGACATCTATTATGGTGAGTTGTCAATCTGCATGTGCCCTTCTTTAGTTGGCCCCCTTGTCGCCACGTTGAGTGGAGCCTTTAACATACATCATGTGTACTTGGTGTCCTCGATCTAGTTAATTTCTTTGGCAAGGTTCTGCTGGTTCAGATTCAATGAAGCAAAGGATGTTTGTTGTGTTGAGGAGCTATCGGAATCACTGGAAGTTGGGGGTGAGGGAGCATAGTTTCTTTCCTATAGAAATAAGGAAAGAAAAATATTCATCCGCTAGTAGTGGAAAATGCTATGACGCAAGGGTTGTGTTGTGCGGTGATGAACTACGAACTCAACTTCCCAGTCATCCACCAATCTATGCACACTTATGTGGATATTGTCTCTATACCCAATAGAAATGGAACGACAGAATGTTGTTTGGCCTTGTGCTCCCCTCGAGCTGCTACCCATGTGAGGCATTGCATGGAGTCTAAGTGACATTATCAGTGAGTGAATTACTTGCTTGTTGTTTCTTTATCTCTATTTGGCTTGAGAGATGGAATTCCCAAATTCAATGGAGTGGTCATAGAGGATGCATATTATGATCTATTGCTTGAGCCAAGTTCGTACAAGGCCATCGAGCAGGGTGACTAGGTAGCTGATCCGAGTGCTACCGACCTTTAAATTCTTGTTATTTGTTGAGAGAGGCATCAAAGACAAAGCCTGTGCCAGGTGACCGATGGTACAGGGTAGAGTGCCTTCCAAGATGGATCCACTAATACATTTGGTCATATTTTTCCACAATATTTTTCCACGTTTTGAACATTCGTGGATTAATACTTCATTTTTTTTATAATGGTGGAAAAATCATGGCAATATTGACATTTTTAATTTTAGAGGAAATTCCGTCTCTATATTGACGATATATGGCTATCTTTGCACACCCACCAAACTAATGCTAGCTTTCAATGTGTGGGTCAACTCATGCATTTTTGGCACATTTGTTATAGTTGTGACAAGGTTCTTGGTGATTGATTGAGAGCAATTTGAGCCCGGATTTCTTTATCAACTATATCCAAAACTAGAGAGGTCATTCATACTCTGCTTCTTCAATGGGTGACTCAACTAGAAAAAGAAGATCAACCAACCTTTACAGGACAATATGGAACCTATGGGAAACGACATGCCTTCGCTTTCCCTTGAAGAAGATGTTGTTGTCACAACTTTGGTTGGAATGCATGGAAATGAAAATGCAGATCAATGGGAGGAATTTGTGAACAATGATATGGACCATTCACCAATGAGTGATGAAGACCTAATTCATGCCAAATATTCTTTTGATGGTAGATTTGTTTTTTCTTTATTTGATAAAATGGTACATTTCAAAGAACAATATACCTTGTGGGAGGATTCCTTCAAAGCTAGCGATGAATTGTGTAGAAATAAGGATGTCCAAATTCTTGATTTGGTACATCGTGTTAGAAAAGAATTGTAGAAACTGAAAAAATAAATGGCCAAAAGGATCGACTTATTAAGGATCAATGTTCTAAATTTACTGTAGTTCTAGCATAATTGATTTCTGACCTTGACAGACTGAAAGACATGTATCAAGATCAAAAGAAAAAAATGAGGAAACTATAGGGAGACTTGAAAATTAGTTGAAAAACAGGCCTGAAGTTTTGAACATGCCACCATTGAAGACTGTATTTGGTAAGGAAGCAGATTTTCAGCAAGAATTGAAGCAGAAAGAAACATTTATTGTAGGTTTGAAGGTTGAGTTTCAAAGGGCATTGAGAGAGATGATCATTAAACAACAAAATTAGACTGCAGAATATGAAGCAATATTGGAAAAATTGAATAAAAAACTTAAAAACAAAAATGAGTTGCTACAAAAAAAGAGAATTGAAAGGATTTGAGCAACTCTCGAGGCTAAAAGTGCTAGAAGAGGAAAAAAATAAACAGTCAAGGGTAAACAAGTCTGTACACCAAAAGAATCAACAGTTAAGGGTAAACAAGTCTGCACATCAAAAAGATCAACAGTCAAGGGTAAGCATTATATTTACATTTATTACAAGTATAGTATGGATGGAATATGAATGTATGGATTTTAACATAATTCCCTAAAATGAAGCATGTTTTGTTGGGAGAAAGAAAATTGGAAAAATTTCAATATTATGATTCCCTTGTGGTTTGAATTTTGTACTTTGGTGGGGTGTTTTAGAATAATCCCACTTGTTATGCATGCTTTAAATGGTAAACATATCCCATATGCTTTAAATGATGATGATGATGAACTAGATGACAATGACAGTGATGATGTTTTTAATGAAGATGATGATGGAAATGATGATGATGATCATCATCATCATCATATTTGTCATTGTCTTAAGGGTTATCACAATAGTCATCATCATTGGCATAATCATCATCCATTTCATCAACATCACCATTGTCCTTGACATCATCATCATGATTATTGAGATTTTCGTCAGTTATTCATCATTACCTTTGGCATAAGAAATAACATCTACCCAAAATATGTGATTAGTGGAAAAGGGTCATGGAGGGCACACACGATTTATGCATGAAAAATAACAACTTATTTTTTAAGATGATCAACATCATCATTCTGATTGTACTCATCATCATTGTCATCATCACCATCATAATCATCGGCAATGATGTCATTGTCATTATCCTCATCATCATCATCACCATCATCATCATCATCATAATCATCATCATCATTATCATTGTAATCATTCTCCTCATTATCAACAACATTATCATCATCATCATAACCATCCTCAATATCATAATCATTATCCTCATTTTCATCTTCAACATCTAGGTGTAAAACTGGATGCAAAAGTGGATAAAAACATGGATGCAAAAAAGGATGCAAACATGGATGCAACAAAAGTAGGCGCATAATCAAGTGCACCAAAAATGGATGCAAAAGGTTATGCAAAAGTGGATGCAAAAAATGATGCAATCATGGAAGCAAAACATGATGAAAAAAGTGGCACAAAAGTGGATACAGCCATTGATGTAAAATTGGATACAAAATTGGATGTGAAAGTGGATGCAACAAAAGTAGATGCAAAAGTAGTCATAACACCCAACGCAAAATCCGATGCAAAAGTGGATGCAAAAATGGATGAAAAAAGGGATGAAATAACTGATGTAAAATTGGATGAAGAAAAAGAGGAAAACGTGGATGCAAAAGTTGAAACAAAAGTGGGTGTAAAAGTAAGTGCAAAAATGGGTGGGAATTAGGACACGAAAAAAAGTGGATGCAAACGTGGATGCAATAGTAGATGCAAAAAAAGACGTAAACATAGATGCAAAATGAGATGCAAAAAGGGATGAAAACATAGGTGCAAAAGTGGACGAAAAAATGGATGCAAAAGTGGATGCAAAAATAGCTGAAACAAAACGAGATGCAAAAAAAGAAGCAAAAGTGGATGAAAAAGTGGATGTAAAAAGGATGCAAAAGTGGATGAAAATAAGGGCGTAAAAGTTGAGGAAAACATGGGTGTAAAAGGGGGCACAACAAGAGTAGATATATAAACTAGGCACAAAATTAGGTGCAAAACTAGGCTCAAAACCTGTCGTAAAACCTGATGCAAAACGTGGTGCATAACTAGGTGCAAAACCTAGTGCAAATTACGCCACAATTTGCGCCAAATTTAGAAAAAGGACACAAAAAACACCTAAAATAGCACCAACCCATGAAATTGCACCATTTTGTCCAAAAAATGAAGAAAAATACACTGAAAGATGGTTTAGAGACAAAAAAGGATGCAAAAAGAGATGCTAAATCCAGTTTTTGTTGCAGTGAACATGATTAGTAGAGTTTTCTTGTTTTTCTCCAACATGTCCTGCAAGGGCTGGGTAGTGAGGATCAACATGATTTGTAGCAGTTGAGTGTTTCCACCCATCATGAATTCCAGAAGCTGGGTGGTTGATATCAACATGACCTACAAAGGTTGAGTTTTTTCCCCAAGCATGAATTCTAGAGGCTAGTTGAATGCCCCCAGCATGAATTCTAGAGGTTAGGTGGTCAGGTCCAACATGACTTGCAGAGGTTGGATGGGTGACCCCAGCATGAATTCCATAGGTTGGGTTACTAGGTCCAAAATGACTTGCATAGGTTGCATGGGTTCCTCGAGCATGACCTGCAGAGGCTAGGAAAATATCCCCTTGCTTTCATGTCTTCTTCCTATTCTTTCTCCCTCTATTCCTTTTAGATTGTATGTTACTAGTATTAGAACTTTAACCGCATTAGGTAGAAAGAGGAGGAGAGGTTGCTACAGGTGAATGGAAGACATTGTTTTCATGCCCTTGATATAAGGTGCTTACTTTTGAAGCTTCATCACCATTCAGCATAGTCATAGAAGAAAACAACTAGACTGGTATCCCAAGAGTGAATCCAGGTAGATTCAAAGTGGCCATTAATGGAACACCAACATTCCCTGTAAAAGTAAAATCACAAGAAGCCCTTGGAAATGGGGTCTCCTAGTTTGTGTTTGTAGGGGTACTAGCCATAGTTTCTGACAAGAATACAAAGTCTAAGGTCAACTAGAAACCGACATCAAAAAGAGCACACCGCTACCATAAAAACCTAAGTATCAAACTAGACACACAAGGATACCTTCCGAAGGAGAGTGTAGGAGGATGACGACCCAGAACTAACCAGTGAAGGGAGAAGGCTAGTTACCTAAGATCCCGATATGAGTTCTCTAATTGAAATTAGTTGAATCACCAACCACCCTCCCAAATTATCGCACGGGGTTTCCTCCCATGTCTTCCCTGGGTACAATGGAAATAGCCTTCAACTGTCACCCCTGTAGATTCCTAGAGGTACAGAGACTAAGGATACCAAAATCACAAATAAATTTCAGTGGAACATTCGTTAGTCTATTCGATGCACATGGGAAGGGTATCTAATCTCGAAAATCAAATAGTACCAGGAACCACCCCGAACAAGCCCAAACTGAGTGAAAAAACACTAAACAAGGGAACCTACGAGTTTCTTTAAGGAAAGTAGTGAGTCACTCGCATTTTTCCTTAAGGGAAGGCATGGGCACACTTAGAAAACACTATTGTGTAGTCTAAAAGTTGCGAGTGGGTGGTGGAAGGACTAGAAAAGGTCAGAAACAACCTTAGAAAGGTAGATAAGGTGTCTAAGAAGACTTAAGAGTAACTCCTAACTTGGAAGAGGGACCTAAAACCTTAATTATACTAGAATAAAGGAAACAAAATCTTAAAATAGACAAGTCCTCCCTAGCGGAGTTGGTAGTTTTGTTATGGAGGAAAGTGTTCCTATGGCTGGGGGTTAAGAGGCCACCAACATAATAGGGTTGTAAAGACATATGTATAAAGCTCTGTAAGAAATTATAAGCAAGATTCAAAGGTAAGAAGTTTTTGTACATTATTCACTAAACGTCGATCCAAGATTTCCTTTATTCCTTTAAGAGGCCACCAACATAATAGGGTTGTAAAGACATATGTATAAAGCTCTGTAAGAAATTATAAGCAAGATTCAAAGGTAAGAAGTTTTTGTACATTATTCACTAAATGTCGATCCAAGATTTCCTTTATTCCTCCTCTTGCTCCTCAATCCAAGAGACCTACAAAACAAGCTTCAACCTTCCTCAAACCAATTTAACCATATGTAAATCAATGATAATCAAAATAATATGAAACCCTAATCTGATTAACATGAATAATTGATCATAAACAGAGACATAACATACATTAGACAATGATTTGGAAAGGGAAGGACATCACATATTTATTATCAACTGGAAGAAATACAAATTTTACCTTCTCCTCATACTAGGAACCTCGTGTAACCTTGATCTATACCCCATGCTTCTCTTCCCCAAGAATCTCAGCCTCCAAGCTCTACAACACATGGATATGACATCTAGGGTAAAGGTAAGGGGGATGAGAGTCCCAATTCCACTAGCATAACAATGCAAAGGTTAAGTCCCCTTTCATCGACCCCTCTCCCTCTCTTATATAGTATTTGAAGAGTTAGGTTCAAATTGGGATCAGTTACAACTAAAGGAGCAGTTCCAAAACCACCCAAACCACCTCAACTTTGGTATTTTTCCATTTTTATATATATTTTTTACTATTATAGGAGATACTCATAGGTTTTCTTAATCAAAGTCTCCACTATGCAGGTTCTCTCTTGAAAATTCGCGAGTATAAAGTTGAAAAAAACAGGTTTCCTTCTACTAACTATCGAGTTGGTGAAAAAAATCCAATTTGTAGGGTGCTTCCCAACATTTTTCAGATGTTGGTGTCTTCTACAAATTGTTTCCATGGTATGATACCTTTCCAATGGTTCAAAGAAGAGGTTAAAATAAGTTACAAAACTCATTATATGGCTCCTCCTTCACATGCATGTTATTAAATGACTCAGAAGAGTTTTCATGAAGTATCGTCATGGAATTGCCATCATGTGATGAAAACATATAAAAGTTTTCAGAGATGAAGGAGTGTTATTTTAGGCTATAACACATGCCTTTTGCATCATTTGAGTTCTCACTCAATAGATTTTTCCACTTGTCTTTTCTCCTTAACGGTCATCAAACACTCTTTTAACAACTACTTTAGTCTCGATTCCTCTCAGTATATTTAATTATTAAATAAAATAATCCATTACATCCATTTTGACTTTCTTGTAAAAATATTTTCAATAAGAAAAAATGATATTCCAAGTAATAATAAATTACATTTATTTCATTTGTTACAAATAGTTTTATTATCTACAAACTATCTTGTGTCATTCAATCTTCCTACTATACAAATGTTATTTTTTTACGAATAGCTAATCATGAAGGAATGTAGATTTCGAACAATTCAGAATTTCTCCAATATTGAATGTAAGTGTGTGTAATATCCATATGAGTTACTTTTGAAAACCAATTTTAAAATATCAAATTTTATAATGTCAATCACTATAAAATAAATACCATTCAATTTCACAATCGATAATTCAATTTAAGCATTCATTAATTGATTAGGATATTCTTAAAATAATTAAGGAATTTCTATCTAACACTTAGCGCATTATATTTTTGTTTTTAAAGAGTAATTTTGGTTATAAATAATATGTTTGAAATGAATAAAAAAATTTAAGCTTAATATTTAATGTTTTATGTTTAATATTTTATAAAAAAATAATTATTTAGATATTGATATATATTGATGTATTTTTTATTAAAATATTATATATATAAGAAGTCTACTTATTTTTCCATATTTAATCTAGTAAAATTATTCTACTATTAATGATTATCGACATTCACATAAGGATTATGTAATGACGATCATTAGACTAGTTGATACATGATACATCATATTGTGAGATTATATTATACAAGGAGATAGATTCTTAAATCTTAATAGTGAATATATATATATATATATCGTTAAAATAATGCAAATGAGATAAAACTAATAATTAAATTTAAAATAATTATATAAATTAATTAATTATTATAATGATATTGTATTAATTAAAATTTTATATATTATAAAATAAAATAATTTACTTTATAAATTTGTAATTAATAAAAAGATGAAAATTATTAAAATTTTCAAATAAGTATCTTAAAATTCACAATAATTAAATGGAGGATTCATTGCAAAACACCATCAGAGGTATTATCGACTACCAATGTCCAAATGAAACTAGTCCATGATTTTAAATTTAGAAAACAATGATAAAGATGATGTAAAACGTAAAATAAATCCAAAAACTCGTCCAAGTATTGGTGGTTTTCGGCACTATGGTGTTGCCTTAGAGGAAGCACTCCACAGAAGTGTGCTCAGGAGCATAAGCGCTCAGGCACAATTGTGTGATTCGCGAACTTGTAGGCGCGATCCACGAAAGTGTTGGTGAAAAACATTAAACAATTAATAAAACTATCAAATGATTTAAATTGTCAACCCAAGGAGAGCGCAAACTTGTGAGGTACAGGAAAAATATATGCAGGGTCAGAGTAACACTAACTTAATCTAATATTCCACGCGATTGAAATTGAAAACACATGCTATTGAAATCTAAGAAAACATGGGACTAACTTAATCAAAGAAAACACATGCAACTAAAATTGAACCTAATTTACGAAAGCAGGGAATAGGATGAAAGTAAATCTAATCTAGGAAAGCTTGAAAGTGCGTAAAATAAATTTAACTAAGAAAGCATAAACTTGCACGAAATAAACTAATCCAAAATGATCAGCATTTGACATGTGAGCTCACATAAAATCGACACTACTAACTCATAATAAATAAATCAAAATGAATATGAAGAAATGAAAATGCTTGTATTAAACCATCAATCCATTACATAGAAACCCAATTCAACTTGATGAATAATTCCTACTAAATGAATAAATCTCAAAAGGGCTTTACATAAATTATTTCTCTACTTCCACACCATTAAAGCGACCTCTACCCCCAAATGAAGAGAGAGCACTCTCATTTATGCATGAGTTCCTTTGAAAAGAATATAAATGTAGATCCACTTTTCTCTCAACCTACTTTCCATAATTACAAAATATTTATCCCTTCAAATCCTCACAAATCCTCTCGTGATATTCCTCTTTTGAATTATCTTGAATAATTATCTCCAAAACTTGAAAAGGTGGAGGAAATATTTGAGAAGCTTCTGAACAATCCATTTGTTGAAAATCTTCAAATATTCCTACACATCACAAAACTCACACAACTTTGAGACATAAATGAAACATGTTAATTTTCTAATATTTAACCGTAAATTCTCTTAAAATACTTAAAACTAAATAAATTGGAAAATAACAAGGTAACCCATATTTATTTATGAAAATCATATAAGGAATGGTTAATGGAGTGATGAATAGGGATGAATGTGAGGAATAGTTAAGGGAAAATATGATGAAAATGATACATTTGGGTGACCCAACAAGTAGTGTCCAATAGGAGCGCTCCGCAAGAGAGTCCAACAGGTACACTCTGCAGATACGCGTTTAACAGTGCTCTCTAGTTCTAGTGAACGCACTCCAATAGAGCATTAGGAAGTGTGCTCAGGTACACTTAGACTTGGTTCCCACCAGATGATGTGTTTGGCAGTGGAGTTTCAGTGAAGCGCTTACAGGCGCACTCAGGGTGTGTTCTCGCAATGTGACCCGCACAATGTATTTTTGTAGGCTTTCACTAGGAGTCTAGAAGAAGCACCCAAGGTGCGCTCACGCGAGCGCTTCGTAGAAAAGTGTGCTCAGAAGCAGCATGTTCCAAGAAGTGTCCGGCAAGTGCTTTTCCACAGAGCGCTAAGGAAAAGCGCCCATGTGTTCTTAGACAAAGTGCCCACGAGACAATGCTTTCGATAGCGAGTTCAACGAAGTGCTCATATGAGGCGAGCTTAGGGAGTGCTCTAGTAAATCTCTTCGCTACAATGAGATGCAACAAGTTTTGACAAAGAATCCAACACAAGTGTCCAAGGTGGGTTCCGGAGATCACTCATCAAATGGGCACCATGAACTATGTATGAGAGTGCGTTCATGGGAAGCTCTCCAAACCAATTCGCCTAAGCAGAAGCACTCCAGTAGAGCGCCCACAGAGGTGTGTTTGACAAGTCGTTCAGCAGCATGCCACGGTGCATTCAGAGAGTCATTTTGACGACGCACTTAGAAAGTGCGCTTACCAAGTATGCCTGGTAGTGCGTTGAGAGGTGGTCTCCATAGTGCGTCTGAAAGGTGTGTTCACCAACAAGCTCTAGGCGATATGGGTAGGTGTGTTTCACAAGGTCGGAGCATGGGATCAAGAAAATTCTAATGGGTGTTTAGAAAACATCTAATTCAGAAGTGCAGTAGCATGGGCGTTCACAAGAATGCTCCAAGAAGAAAAGATCCATGGAGGAATCGCTAGCAGCAGTGCTCCCAGGAATGGGAGCACCCATGAGAGATTCGTTCAGGAAGTCATTAGAGGAAAATTGGGGTCTAAAATGGGCCTTATAAGAAAACGAGCCAACAATAAATTATTATGACCTGGAATTCAAGAACCAATAGATTTTCAATCAAATAAGTCAACCATAATAGTTCAATTAACATATTTGTCATAAAAAAATACTTTTTTTGTTCGTATTTTCGACATATCTCCCTCTATTTTTACTCAAATTACGAGCAAGAGAGTTCGTTGGATGCAAAATTTAATTTCACATCCAACGAGTACCCACAATGGATAATTTTGATGGACCCCACTACCCCAAAAACAAAAAATAACAGAAATTTTTCATCCAACGAGCCCTCCCGCTCAAAATTTGAGTAAAAACGCAGGGAGATATGTCGAAAATACAAACAAAAAAGTAGTTTTTCTCTTTCTTCCTCCAAAATTAAGAAATATTATTTTATTATTTTAACTATTATTTTATTATTTTCCTTAGGAGGCCCATTTTAGACCTCAAATTTCCTCTCATGAACGTTGAAAGCAACAATGACTATGACTGGTGTGCCCATCATCTCAACGTTCACGCAACATGTCGGCAGAAGTGCGCTCATGAAGGGTTTACGTCAGTAAGCATGTTCCTAGTAGAAGGTGTTCAACAATTATCATGATTTGGCTAAGTCACAGTGCAATGAGCATGTAGACTTTGATAAGTCAGGCGGTAGCTTGACAATGAGACTCAGCGAAGGAGTTTAGCAGCAACATTTGTTGGGTGCAGTCAGAAAATGATGAAGTGAGATTCATTAGGTTGCAAGAGGTTGCATCTTGTGGATGGGACTTGGCATGGTATTTTTGAGCATGCAAATGTACACATGCGATGGTGACAGTGAGATGATTGGCTCGATTGTATATTGAGCGTAGTCGATTTGGCGAGCCCTCAAATGTGTTGTTGGTATATGGCATCATCCATCGTTGTAACAAGTCTTATCATATTTATACATGGGTATTAGGAATCATCAAGTTAAGGCGGGTCGCCCACATACATTTGTCTCTTGTATTGTATTTGGCTTCTTGTACTTTTAGGAGTGCATAATGGTGAAAATGGCTAAGTATGGATATGAGTGTTAGGAGTTCCGCAAGTAAGGCATAGTTTGTTGGAGAGCTCCCAGAGTTGGTCATGCCCTCGGATGGATTTCGAGCAGTGCCACATTATCACGTAGAAGGAGAAAAATTGAGCCTGATCGAGAGGTTCGTGACATATGGTATCAGAGTCGTTTCCGCAGTGAAGGTGGAAAATATGGTTTCATGACGATGGTTGTAGCTCCGGTTGTGGATTTGGTTGTGTTCTCACAAGGAGTGCCTAGCTTTGGTTGCAACACTGACTCGGTTTGGAGTAGCTAGGAAGGAAAGTGATTTCGTAATAGTAATTCAACGCACACTTTGGAGAGTGCAAAGGAAGGCAAACATTGACAGGCGCAGCATGAAGAAGGCACCAAAGAGTTGCGAAATTGCAGAAGTAGCAACAAAACTTGGTTCGAATGGACGGTGCACCAAGAGATGGAAAGAGCTAGTAGGTTGAGTTCCCAAGGCATTGCTGACTTCCAAGGTGGATTGGGCATGCCAATGCCAACAGAACTTGACGGAGGCCTACGAAAATGACAAGTTCGACAATGATGTTGTCATGCAAACCTACAGGAAAACACACCTTGACAGAATTGTTGCAACAGTTTGGTGAAGCACGGGAGGGTGTGGAAGCTCAAAAAACGGGTTCCCACAAGGGTTTCACGTGAAGCGTGGCACACTTGGGTGCCTTGTGCTCGGATTGCAAAATTTTTCTTTCAAGAAGAAATAATTTTGACAAAACACGGAAAAGTAAAGTGACTTGCCAAAAAATTCTGAAGCGCCAAAAAATGGCAGATGGTGCATATTGAGGAAGCTCGTTGTAGAACGAAAGTGCAGTAAGAAACATAAGTCATTGGAGATAACTTGTGGAAACAAAAGGCAAGAATATTTTTGAGATAATGCGGTGAATCATCACAACTTGGTAGTAGGAGGATATTTCATTGGGTGCGCTTAGTAGTGCTCCTAAGCAGTGCGCTCAGAGTTGCTCTCAAGAGTGTGCCTGGCAGGTGCGCTCAACAGGAGCGCCTAAGAAATGCTCTCAATGAAGCGCTTGGCACCATGTTAAGCAAGTGCACCAAGTAGAAGCATCAGGAAGTGCACTCCACCGAGTGTCTAGGAGGTGCGCTCGACAGACTAATTTTTCCTTAGCGAAGTAACAGGCCTTAGGAAAGGAGGCTACGAAGGAAGGAAGCAAAATAAGTCTTTTTTGTCTTTACTTGAGGCAAGATGGTCACCTTGCCAAGAACCAAGAGGAGTGTGTAGACACACCAAAAATGGAATTGAAAGTAATACTTGAAGACGCGACACTTGGGTTTGCTTGGGGATTACCATGGTGCCTTACGAAAGTTTTAAGGTGAAGCATTGAACTTTTCCTCATGTTCAGTAATGTTGCATGGGGATCAAAAAGTAGAGGAGTTGTTGACAGAATGTGTGGTTCATCTCATGAATGGACAGATTGGTTGGGAGTCACGACCTGACTAGTTCACTCGTGGAGGTTAACATGGACTTGTGCATGATGTGGTTGTTGCAACAAAACAAAGTGAGTTGATGTGATAGCTTGGATGAGTTGCAGTTGGAGATAACGGCAACGACAACATATTCATGGGCATTTGATGTTCGTGACGATGTTGTCGATGATGACAACCATTTTAAGTGGGGGAGGTTGTTACAAACACTTTCATTACTGAACGTGGGATTTCCCGGACACTTAGAAGAAACATCCGTTGGGCCATGTGGAAGGGCCGCTTGACAAAAACACCAAAGTGTTGGGTGCTTCATGTGGGTCATGGGCACCACTCAACGATTGGTTGGGAGGTTGGTCAAAAGAATGCCCAAGGTGGTTAACACTCCAAGAAATACAATTGGGCAAGTTGTCCAAATTCGACACGATAGATGAGCGCCCAATTCTATAAAAAGGAGAAACAGAGGCTAGCTAACACATAACCAAATGATCAGAGCTTTTCTTGTTTTCGGTATTGCAATGCTCCCTTAGGGGAAACACTCCGCAGAAGTGAGCTAAGAAGCATAAACACTCAGGAACATTTTTGTGGTTAGCAAAGTGGTAGGAATGTTCCATAGGAGCGTTCACCAGGCGTGCTTCGCAAGAGCATCCAACGAGAGCGTTCCATAGACAGGAGCTCAACAGTGCACGCTCCAGCATAGCATCAAGAAGTGCACTCAGACATGGTGCTCACCAGATGACATATTTGGTGCTAGATTTTTGTTGAAGAGCTTAGAAGGGCACTTTGTGTGTGTTATGGCAAAGTGACACACACAATGCATTTTGACAAGATTTCACAGGGAATCCGACAGAAGCGCCTAAGGTGTGCTCTAGCAAGCGCTCCACAAACAAGCGCGCTTAGAAGCAATGCGTTCCAGGAAGCGTCCGACAAGTGCTTTTCCACAGAGTGCTAAGGAGAAGCACTTAGGTGCGCTCATACACATTTCTCACTAGACGACGTGTTCGACAAGGAGTTCAGGGAATAGCTCATATGAGTCGAGCTCAGAGAACGCTCTAGAAAAGAGCTCTGCTACGATGAACTTCGAAAGGTTTCGGTGGAGTCTTTGGCGAAAGCATCCAAGGTCGGCTCAAGAGAGCACTCATCAAACGTGCGTCCATAAGTGCATCTGTGAGTGCGTTCAGAGGAAACACTCCAAACTAGTTTTTCTAAGCAAGTGCGCTCTAGCACAGTGCCCATGCAAGTGCGTTAGACAAGTCGTTCAACAACATGACAAGGTGCATTCGGAGGGTCGTTTTGACGATGCACTCAACAAGTGTGCCGAGCGACTGCGCTCAGACGTGGTCTCCATAGTGCATCTGAAAGGTGTGTTCAACAGGGAGCTCTAGGAAAGACGACTAGGTGTGTTTCGATAGGTTTGAGCATGGGCTCAAGACAAGTCTAAGTGGTGTTTGGAAAATTCTTAAGTGAGAGGTGCGACAACATGGGTGTTCACAAGAACGCTCCTAGCAAGAAAGGGTCAGGGAGGAACTACCGACAAAAGTGCACCCAGGAATGGGGGCGCCCAATAGAGGTTCGTTCAAGAAGTAGTGTCGACATCATCAACGACTATGACTGCTGCGCCCAACATCTCATTGTTCGGGGAACGCGTCAACAAAAGTGCACTCATGAACGGTGCATGTCGACAAACATGTTCCTAGTAGAAGGTGTCCAACAGTTACGCTAACTCGAAGTGTGACGAGCATGTAGAATTCGACAAGTGAGGTGGTAGCTTGACAAGGAAGCTGAACGAAGGATTTCGGCAGTAGCGTTGGTTAGGCGTAGCAACAGGACGATGAAGTGAGCTTTAGTAGGTTGCAAGAGGTTGTGGCTTGTGGAAGGGAGTTGGCATGGTCTTGGCGAGAAGAAAGATGTTCACATGCGACAGTGACAAGCAGATGGTTGGTAGGAATGTATTGTGGGCGTAGCTGGTTTGACAAGCTCTCGGATGAGTTGTCGGTCTGTGGCATCCTCCCTCGTTGTAACAAGTCTTATCATATTTAAACATGGGTATTAGGCATTGTCAAGTTAAGATGAGTCACCCACATACATTTGTCTCTTGTGTTGTATTTGGCCTCATATACTCTTAGGAGTGCATAATGGTGAAAATGGCTAAGTATGGAGATGAGTGTTAAGAGTTCAGCGCTTTAGGCGTAGCTTGTTGAAAAGCTCCCCGAGTTAGTCATGCCCTCGAGTGGCTTTCGAGCAGTGTTACATGGTCTTGTGGATGGTGAAAAATTGAGCCTCACCTTGAGGTGCATGACAATTATGATCCTCGAAGTTCTTTTTCTCGGTGAGACTCTTAAGTTGACATCTTTTGGCTCTTTTCTGTTTAGAGTTTCAATTTAGTTAATGTACCTTTAAAACTTGTAAAAAAATCATTGTGGAAATAAAAAAAACTAACATCATTTCTATTTCCATAAATTATCTTAAAAATATTTTATTTTTACAAAAGATCTTAAAAAGGATAGCTTTTTTCGAAACTTTGGAATATTTTTATTTTTATTACATGGTCCATGCTCGGCGTCTAATGTATTTTTCAAAAGTCATGCATTCTGGATCCGCAAATATTTGGGAATTCGAGTTTTGAACTAAATGATGGACCGTTCAAATAAACACTCAACGGTTTTGCTTGGCTGTGACAGGGTTACGGGTGGTGATGGGACAATTTTCCGCTTTTGCTGATGAGTGATGGCAATACGTTGCTCAACTTGCACTAAATTAGAAAAAACTAAAATTTCGATGTGGACTCAGCTGTCGCATGCGACGTACAGACAATCGAATGCAGGTAGCACTCATGTACGACAGTCATGGTTCGAATCTTAGGGCATGCCTTTTTCCCAGACTCGCTGCTCTCCCCGAGGTGAGTTAAGAAGATGCAACTGCGATTTCCTCACTCGCCTTGAGTCGCGTAGGTGAGCGCGGCAACTCTGTCCGAAAATAAGAATACCGGAATCTTGGAGTCGGCAGGGTTGTTACTGTGGAGTCTCCGTAGATCACCTATTTGTTACTGATTCAAACAATATTCCCAACATGGTGCGCCCTTGGTCTTCTCATACGCACTACCAATGTACCCATCTCACTCATATCGTGAATACCGATTCCAAGGCTCGAGGCTTAGACAAATTATAGACTCAGCTGCGGAAGGAGGCATGGCATTTAACCTGTCACCGAAAACCCTAGGTCAAATTTATCCGAAACCTTAGAGTACGACTCGTCAATTTGGCAACGTCCGAAGTTTTTTCGTTGGAGCTATTTCCAGGTTTGCTTGGTGGCTACATTTAGCTAAGCAATGAAGTCATTTTATTGTGTGAGTCTGGTTTAAAACGCTTATAGCACTACAATCATCAACCAGTTTACCATGCCTTCATGTTTTTGATATACTTAGGCTCATCTTGATATATATACACCAAAAAGGAGATTGGCATTCAACCAGATAATGCAAAAACTGAAACTGAATTGATCGTGTATCCCTTTGGAACATACTGGATCACCCACCACTGAGGTTGAGAGGAGATAGTGGGATGACCCTGCATCACGAGGTTCCGCCCGTGGATACCATGGAGGTCATAAGGTTGGGGAACCTTCAGAATCGCAGCCTTCATTTGTGCTAAAATTACTGTTGTTCATTTAATTGGGATATCTAATGAATGGTTTGCATTTTTCATGTGGATGTGAAATTTTCCAGGGCTCCAGTGGCAGAACAAGTTTTGATGGTGGCTATCAGTTGTGGAATATCACAAGCATTTTGCTACTCAAATACGATCAAGATTTACAATAGCCCATCGAAAACAGAGGTAATTCATCGAAACTTCCATTATACTGTGAAGACAGTCATATTTTCCAAATTCAACACACTGGCTAGTCTTCTGTTGACAATTGTTTTGCTGAAAAACGTATAGAATTACTTTTTAACTTCACATCATTTCGAAATCGAAATATGATAATAATGTGCTTGAATTATTTATACTTTTAGATCTTAGATCTGTTCTACTCTTGTTAACTTTCATTCTATTTTCTGCTTTGATCTGGTTCCTGGAGGTCCGCCCTTCCACCGAACTCCTGTCCTCTACACCAATGTATGTTTCTTGGAAGTCCGACCTACCACCCTAGGCCCTCACTATGGAGGCCAGCCTTTCCACTTAACTCCTGTTTTCTACAGCAATCTTTGTTTCTTGGAAGTCCGCCTTCCCACCCTAGACCCTCTCTATGGAGGTCAGCCCTTCCACTTAACTCCTGTTTTCTTTTCTAGAGCAATCTGTGCTTCTTGGAAGTCCGCCCTCCCACCCTAGGCCCTCTCTATTATTGCATGGGATTCCTTAGAGGTTCGCCCTCACACCCAGCTCTTATTTTCTGAAGCGATCTGAAAAAGCATACACGACACTCCCATGGACCTTCAAGCCGGACTCGTACTCCTTGCCCAGGACCTTGCTACGACCATGGAGATATACATCGGAAGAACACTAACACAGCACCAACAGGACCACCTCGTTTTCTTGCATGACTAACTGTCTTTATCAAATCAGGTAGTGTTCCTTGCTTTACCGGTCGCCACACAGCAGCTTATTCTCTCTATACGGCATCCGATATCGATCGATCTGCAACAGCTTATTAATTATAGCCTCCATGTTATACCTATCGCTACCCAAACTGCAGTCCGGGGCACTTCCTCGGACGCTACTCCGTCCAATTATCCTCACCCCCAGGTCGTTGTGGGCATTTCCTCGGACGCTACTCCGTCCAATTATCCTCACCCCCAGGTCGTTGTGGTTCCTTTACTTCCGCCTCCACATGAGTTGCCTCTTAATCAAGATCCGGTTCAGGAAGGGCCTGACTTTGGCACTTAGAGCACAATATTAGACAACTTTTTCTCAACTTTGGATTCAGCCGTGTCCACTGGCATGCCAAACGTGGCCACCCGTTATTCATGTTGTTATGCTCGGATCCTTTCACTACAGCTTGTTCCCATGGTTCGTTTGTTGAGAGACATCGTGTCACCGCACTCCCTCTTGTCGCTAAAGACATTTCGTCCAACTCTTACCATTGTTTAACGGGATTGGGAAAAAATTCTGCCCTAAGGGACGGAATTCTTGGGCGATTTCTGAATCTCGGACAATGATATGCCATGTTGTGAAACCCATCTTCACAAGTCTATCAATACGACGCTAGGAGCAGATCGAGGTTTCCCATGACAAGCGACGTGACTCTGGCATTTACCTCTGTACCATTAACGGGTACTGGATAGTTGCCACAACATTGCCTTCATAAGTGCCAGAAATACATGAGATACTAGACCTGGAATGTCCTTTCCATGTTTGCAGATGGGTAGCATAAAGTTCCTTTATCACATATAGATGTCAGGTACTAGACCTGGATTGTCCTTTAAGTGTTGCAAATTGGTACAGCAGAAAGTTCCTTTCTCACATATAGAAGTTGTGATTGAAACAAATTGGTCTAAATCTCCATTAACGTGAAAGGAAGCCTGGTCCATTAATTGGTCTAAATCTCCATTAACGTGAAAGGAAGCCTGCATGCAGAGTATTCCTCGCCTGGAGCATCTGTAACAATTGAATGTCTCCTCAGAGTGTTTTCTGACATGGCCGTGGACAAGCTTGGAACTGCCTCTCAAATATGATGGCACAGTAAGTGTATGGTTATAGTGTGGACCACGCCAGTTTATTGTTTTTATAGTTAAGTAGCTCATTGTCTTTACAATTCACTTTAACAGCGAAGCGTAATTTTTACAGTTCAGTAGCTCATTGTGTTTACACTTCAGTTTGAAAGAGAAGTGTAATTGACTATTCAACATAAAGTTTTCTAATAATTAAGTCTTAAATGAATATTGTTTTCTTAAGCTTCGATATAATGAGAGAAACATAATCAGTACATTTCTCCATATTTATAAGAAAAGTGTCACTAGTTGAAAAGTGCCAAAAACTGATAAAAAGAACGCTATAGACTCTCTTACATATGTGCCTCAGCCTTGTAAGAAAATAAATAGTTGAATATACACTCATCACAAATATGAGAAGAGATACTTCCTCGATATACCATCATTACACATATTAGAGTCAAACTAAGAGAAGCCATGGAGTGGAGTGAAATGCAAATTTTCAAAGATATATTTTATTTATTGAATTGATGTTTTTAAGAGGAGTATTATGATGCTTTATACAAATTAAAGGTCATCTTTAAATGATGTGACCTATCAAGTTGTTCATTTATAAACAAATTACTAACTAGGTTACTAAACTATTTAGTATTATTACAAGTTATCTCTCTTTGGAATACTTTATTGGTAAGATGGGTGGCACTAATGAAAATGTTTATTCTTCCATGTAGCTTCATTATCTCATAACTTCACTTAATAAGGTATTCATCATTCTGGAACTAGACACTAATTTTCCTTTATCATCTAACATAGTCAACTTAGTTTGTATGTGAGTGGGTCAGCCCAATTTCTTCTTTAGGCATGGCATATGGAAGATGTCATGTATTTTTCCTTTATTTGGGATGTCTAGAGCATAGGCCACTTGTCCCACTAGCTTGCAAAGTTGATACGGGCCATAGAAATTGGGTGCAAGTTTATGACTTTTGGAATCTTTTAGTGAAGTTCATTTTTACAATTGAAGGGGAACAAACACCCAGTCGCCCACTTCAAATTCTAGATCTTTTCTTTTTTAGTATGCTTGTTGTTTCATGCGGTTTCTTGCTTGTTCAAGATGTTTTTTCAAAATGTTGACGACCTCATCGAATGTCACTAGGTAATCTCATGCTGCTCGAACTTTGAAATAATTGATGACATATTCTCTTGTTGTACGAGGTGGATACCCATATAAGGCTTCAGAAGATGACCGTTTTGTTGATGGATGATATGTACTATTGTACCACCATTCTTCAAGGTATATCCATTGTACCCATTGAGTTTGTTGGTCATTAACAAAATTCCTCTGGTCTCCTTCAAGGAATTTGTTTACTACTTTCGTTTGTCCATTTGTCTCGGGTTGGAACAAGGTATTCATAGTTAATGAAGTCCCAACTTGGTGGAACAATTATTTCCAGAAGTTGGTGGTAAATTTGTCCTCGTCACTAACAATAACCTTGGGAAATCCATGGAGCTTAAATATATTATTTACATAACTATCTGCGACTAAGATTGCTTTTGGTTTGGATGAAATACTAATGAAATGAACATATTTTGTGAATCTCTCAATGACTACAAATATACTATCCTTTCCTTCTGATGTAGGAAGGTTGATGATAAAATCCATGGATACCTAAGACCATTATTAGGATGGAATATGAAGAGGTTCTAGCATACTAGGAGGAGCCATAGTTTCGACCTTCTACCTTTGAAAACAATCACATTCAACCACATATTTCTAGATATCATACTTCATTCCCTTATAAAAGAAGTATTGGCAGGTATTGTGGTATGTTTTAAAGAAACCAACATGGCCCATTGTTGGAGAGTCATGGTTCTCTTTTAAGACTTGAGTTTTGAATTTTGATGAACTGGGTAAATATATTCTTTGTTTGTACCATAGTATGTCTTTTTCCCATAAATATATGGAGTTTGTTGCTTTGTTATTTTCAACTTCTTTAATTAGCTTCCTTGCCTCTCGGTCTTTCACATACTCACTTTGGCCTTCTGAAATCCATTCAAAACAAACTATGGATATGGCACGTAGTGAGGCATCACTCTCATGCTTTCTTGATAATCTATGTGCAACCCTATTCTCCTTATCCTTTTTGTACAAATTGTCGAAATCAAAGACTTGGATTTTGCTTACCCATTTATGTTGTTTGGGGGAGAGATTTTTTTGAGTTAGAAAATAGTTCACAATGTTGTGGTATGTTTTAACTAGAAATTTTTCCGTGAACAAATATTACTTCCATTTAAAAAGGGCATGCATTATTACCAACATTTCCTTGTCGTATGTGCATTTTGTTTGCTCACTTGGTTTTCACTTTCAGCTTTCTAAAGCAATGGGATGTTTATCTTTCATGAGAACAACTCCTAAGCCTGTCCTTGAAGGTCCTTGAAGCATCACATTCAAGGGTGAATGTATTTGTAAAATCAGGAGCTGCTAACACGAGTGTGGATGTAATTAGGGTTTTGAATTGTTCAAAACAATTTTTTGCATCCTTATCCCATTTGAAAGAATCCCCTTTTAATAGTGATGTTAGGGGCTCTACAATTTGGGAGTACTTGCAAACAAATATTCTATAATAACATGCTAGACCCAGAAATCCTCTTAATGATATAATTTACTTGGGTGACAAGGACTCTGTGATCACCATAAGTTTTTTGGGATCGAACTCAATGTCATCGGCTGAAATAATGTGCCCCAAAAATTTTATTTCTTTTTTGTTCGAAACTATATTTTGATTTGTTAGCATAAAAATTGTTATTTTCTAGAAGCTTCAATATTCTTTCTACATGTTTGAGGTGCGAGTTCCAATTTTTACTATAAATAAAGATATCATCAAAAACCACTAGCACGAACTTCCTTAGGGAAGAGAAAAAAAATTCATTCATTACTGCTTAAAATGTTACGGGAGCATTGGATAATTTAAATGACATCACACGAAACTCATATAAATTTTTGTGGGTGCAAAAAGTTGTGTTGGGGACATATTCTCCTCAAATATGGATTTGGTAATATCATGCTTGTAAGTCTAATTTTGAAAAATTTATTGCACCATGCAGCTCATCGAGAAGTTCATCAACAAAGGGAACGGGGAATTTATCTTTTACGGTGACTTTGTTTAATGCTTGATAATCAATGCAAAGTCTATACGATCCATTTTTTTCCTAATGAGTATGAATGGTGCAAAGAAAGGACTCTTACTACATGTGATTATTCCATTGTCTAAGAGCTTGTGCACCAAACATTCGATCTTTGATTTGTTCCTGTGAGATTGTTTGTATGGATTTTTTTCTAATTGGGGTTGATCCCGACATGAACTTGATGATGTGATTCCTAGAACGCGGGGGTAGAAGACCATGAGGAGGGTTTTGAAATATGTCACTATGTTCTCCCATGATTTGTTCTAATTCACGTGGGTCAATATTTTGTCTTTCGTTAGTTGTTCCTCCCATAGTATAACATTGTAAGAAGAAGGTTTGAGCTCCCTTTTTTTTCATCTTTTCCAGTTTATTTGATAAGACAATTTGGGGAGAGAAGTTGTTAATACTGTAAAGCTTATATTTCCTCCCATTTTCATAGAACTTATAAAATGTTCTAGTAATTTTAATCCAACCGTGCCCAGTGTTTCCAACCATTGTGCACCTAAAACAATGTCAACCCCTATGATTTCCATAACATACATTGACGATCTTAGCTTTTAGTCCGTTATAGCTAGTCCTACTTTATGGAATTTACCGTCACATGGTGTGGTTTTGTTACATGGTATCGATACTTGGAAGCTGGTGGTAGGGTAAATGAATATGTTTAACTATTTTTCTACCCTAGAGTCTATGAAGTTGTTTGTACTCCCACTATCAACCAACAATGTCACCTTAGTGTTTTTTATATGGCCAAACAATTTGAGGTTTTGGGGTTGAGAGATACCTGTCATTACAACCACTGTTAGAGTTGGTGTTATGTTAGCCTCCTATTGGCTAGTCTCATCGCTATCTCACTCCGTGTCAGAGGAAGGTGCGTCACTTGATTCATCATCATTATCATAACCTGTATTATTTTTTTTGCACAAACATAGATTCTTATTTTTACACTTATGTCCTGGAATCCAATTAGAGGAATTAAAATTACGACATGGATTGTCGTCCTTTTTCCCATTTTATCTTAGGTGTGGTGGTATATAAATCGACAAACATCATGATTTTTTATTTTCTTCAATTAATTTTGTTTTTGACGGGCTTGTTCCACGTCTTTGACGTCTAATAATTTTTTCTTGCTTTGAATAATTTGTTTTTTCCCACCAATAGAAATTTGCAGGAGTCATTATTTAGTTATATCTTAGACATCAGTGGCGAGGATCAATAGATTGCTGAAATATTCATCCACATTTCCTTCACGATTGTAAATGAGTGAGCTTGTTGTAGATTTTGACTTCTTCCATGTCTTGAAATTGTTTAAAGAAATCCTTCTTGAAAGCGTCCCAACCTCTAACTAGTATTTCTCCCTTCATTGCTCAGATCCACCATAAGAACCAGTCACAAGCAATTTTATCCATGTACAATGTTGCAACATTTAATTTGTCGTCATCGCCATAGATATTGTACATTTCAAAATATTTTTTGATTTTCTTGATCCATCGAATCATGTCTCGATTATTCTCTCCATCAAACCTAGGTAAATCGATCTTGACCTTGTGAACGACGTTGTGGGTTGGGCATGTATGTGATTTATTTCCTCCTTTAACTTGCTCTCTCACTGAGATAATTTTGAGCTTTAGGTCCGAATGTCCTCATCTTTTTTCTCTAACTTTGTCAGCATCTTTTGAACTTGATCATCTTCTCACTTTATGGATGCATCCTTGTTCTCTCGAGGGTTTCTCTCTCTATTTCTTCTATTCATGTTGCTAATTTTTTATTGGTGATAGGTTAACTATTAAATATTTAATTACAAAATAATAATTATTAATAATATTATTAAAAAGTACTTTAATAGTTCTAAACAATATTTAATATTAAAATATTAATAATAAATAATATTATTACAATTATTATTTAATATCATATATTTTTTGGAATCTTGAGAATGAATATTTTCATTCGCACCACCCATCCTTACCAATACTTCATGGATGAAGTATTCAAAAGAGGGATGACTTACAATAAAACTAAATAGTTTAGTAACCTAGTTAGTAATTTGTTTATTAATGAATGACTTGATAGGTCACATCATTTAAGGGTGACCGTTGATTTGTATAAAGTCGCATTGTACTCCTTGGAAGAATGATGGCAAGAGATCTGAGAGGACGATGTTTAGAGTACTGTGGAGCAATGAGGAGGGGGGCTAAAATTGTGATTCGGTAGGAGTGGAGCAGCATGTGGAGTGGAGACTTTGATTAGGGGAGGAAGTGTGCTGTGGTGTGAGAGCGTCAGAGGATGGGTGCAGTGAAGTGAGGAAATATGGAGGAGTAAGATATGGTGTACAGATTAGATGGTGTGGCATAAAACATCAATTAAGGGCACACGAGCGTGGAGAAGTTAGTTAGTAGTGTTGCGTATGGGATTGGAGGGATATATACAATAGTGGAAATGTGGTAGCATTGCGGGGATTGGAGATGGTTGTGAAACAGATGTGGAATGAAGGGAACACGTGGGTTGATGAGCTGTGGAGTGTAGCCGGTGTAAGGAAGAGTTGGGAAGAGACAATGATGAATGGAGTGAAGTGGAGTAGTATATGGCAAAAAGTGAGTGGTAATTTGATGTGAAGAAGCTGAGGAGAGAAAACCAATGAACCAACAACTCTAATACCAACTTGGAATTGAAATTCAAAAAAATTATATTTTATTTGTTGAATTGATTATTTTTACAAGGAGTACAATGTGGCTTTACACAAGTCAAGGTTCCCCTTTAAATGATGTGACCTATCAATCCATTCATTAAAACAAATTACTAACTAAGTTACTAAACTATTTAGTTTTATTACATGGAGTGCTCAACATGTTGAGCTTTCAACGTGTATTTGACAGATGTAATATTAACAAAATAAAAAAAATATTAGATAAGAAAAAAAATTAATGTGTTTGGTACTTAATTGATAGATAAAATTTTAATAAAATATTGAACAAATAAAAACTTTAGTTTATTTGGTCATTATCATTTTAAGTAATGTGAAAGAGTAAAAAATATTTGAGTTAAATAATAGGATTATTTAACCACAAAATTTCTATAGAACAAGAAAGTTTAATGCAGTTAATCTATGATATAATAAGATTATTGATAAGATTAAATAATATTTTTGCATCAAGAGTAACTATGTGCTTATAACTGAGAATCGGAGAGATGTGTAACATTACATGTAAGGAACTCGAGGCCACATTAAAAAATGTAACGTTACACATCTCGCCCATATTGGGTTCTAAGCACCTCACATAACAAAAATTAATTACTTTTTTTAGTACATAACTTTAGTTCATTACATGTAATGTTACACTTGTCCTCCATATTGGGTTGTAAGCACATCACTGTGCTCGGTGTAATTTTTTTTATGTCGGCTCACAAGATCAAATGTAATGTTACACTTCTCCCCTATCCTCCACCATGTCACTTAAGAATTGAACTTGGGTGGGGAGGGCAACAATCATTCCTCTCAACTGCCCAAGCTACATCCAATGGACTAGTCCACCTAAAATTATAAAAGATAAACACATATAGATTTTATTAATTAAACTCTCTCCAATATCTATAAGTTATTAAAATATTAGGTTAAATTCCAAATATAAATATACTATTTTTATATTCACTAATTTATTCCAAATTGTAAAATATAAACACCTACATTTATAACTAATAAAACTAATATTTTCATACATTGATTGAACACAATTTCATCCTTAGGCACCGTTCTTAACCATTACTCAAAAGAGAATTTGGAGGAGTATTATCCAATATCACACCTTTGTTTTGGTGACTAATGTAGGTCTTTGTCCCATGAGAACCTCGAATCATTCACAATTCTATTGTGCCTTTTCATTCTAGGAAGGTATGGGGTATCAATGCTATTCTTACAGCTCTTTCCTAGGGTTAGATGCACTATGGATACCATTGTAGATATCTTGGAGCTCTTTCTATCATTGTATATACCTTCTACGGGTGTAATATTAGTCCTCTCCAAAGACCGATATCTACAAGACACCCCAACTCATGCCTACGCACCTTCAGTCCCTTCTCGTAGACTTCACACATGTCTGGAGAGGACCCATCTCAAATCCCATATTATCATGACACCAACGTAGTATAAACCATTGTTTGGAAATGACAGAGTTTGAGTGGACCCCGATGGCTTACTTAGCCTTCTGTCATAGAATTCAAAACATTAAATTTTTGTAACAATTTTATTGTAAACACAGTAAATTTTTACTATCACTTTCCTAAAATCAAAATTTCACTAGAACCTCCCTCTAAGACTATGCATTCAATAAACAACATTCAACAATAGTTTCTTCAAGATTTTAAATAGATGAATTGGAAGTTGGATGAAACATTTATATTCCAACAACAACATTAAATGCACAACTGCAGTGTGTTTATTCAAACACTTTTAACCCATACACACAAGGTTAAAAAAAAAACTAGAGGTTATGTTAAGCTTAATAATGAAGTTGTGTTAAGCTTGATGATGAGGAATACCATTAAACATAACATACTACATCCTTAGCCCATTGGATGCCTTCTAACAGTTTGAACTAATAACTCTTATAGAATTAGCTATAGGGGCTCCATTACAGGGGACACCTCCTTCCATGATGGAAGCATATAGGTCAAGTGTAAAAGATCAACAGAAGAAAATATCTTCCCAAGCACTAAAAATGAAGAAAAGAGTAGAGAGAAGGTATCGAAGGAATACAAGAACAACAAATTCACTTAAAACAACGATTCCAAGGGGATTACTTCCCATTACCCAATCCAAACAAAAGATACCACTTATAATTTGGATTGAATATATAAGATGTATTGAGATTTGTATGCTTCATTCTAGAGAGGTTGATCACTAGCCATTAATTGCATCATAATTTTATAGATCGACACTAAAATTTTGTCCACAGATTATACACTAAGCTTTGCTCCACCTTTCACCTCCACTATTCAATTCATTTACACAAAGCTCAACTAAACACTCACAAATTAACCCTAATATCACGCATTATGGTATCGTTGCTAGGGTGCGTGATGATTCGTCTCCCATTACCAATATCTACTTGACACTTGCAACTCATGCTTACATGCCATTAGTCCCTCTCTTTGATTAGGTATACCACATCATTGCCATGTATTTTGTACAATGTAGTGTAGAATATAAAAGAAGCGCACAATCAAGATTCATTGCAGAGGTCCATATATCATAACCCAAAAGAAGCATAGATTCAAGATTTTTCCCATTGATCTAGGAGGATATCCGATATTGATCAAAATTAAAGTATTCAAAATGCGAGCAGAATATTACAGCTGCATAGAGTTCGCTGAGAGCTTTCCGACAATGTTCTTTTTGTGTAAAACAAACTTCAAACTTGAAATTTATTCAGTTATGAACTTTCAACAAAACAAGTAAATTTGGAAAGAAAAAAGGTGCCATGTAACACCACTCCGAAGGTGGCATGTGTCCTATATGACACTAATGTGGAACCACCATAGAGTGCCATGTGACAAGTCAGGTCCAATCGCAGATGAAGTGGACAGTCAAGATTCATTACCGAGGTCCATATATCACAACCCAAAAGAAAAACAGATACAAGATTCATTACCTAAGTCCATATATCAGTACATAAAACTACCACATCATGTCACAATACTTATTCCACTATATGACCTTGCTTTATTGCAGCTAGAATTAAGCTTGCACACCCAATCATCAAATACATGCACACAAATTTGTGGGCATACTTCCTCCGTATTAACTCGACAATCCTTTCTCCCAACACTATATCATCATTTGAGATAGACAAGTTCTGTTTCGTTTTATATATTTTTCCTGGAAGAGATCTAATGATTTGACATGAACTTGACTATAGACAATATTTCCTTGTTCCTATTTGTATTTCAAATGCTACTACATAAAATGAATTGAAAAACAAATGAGTGAGTGTGTTTGAATATGGTTTATTTAAAACGATTTGGACAAACAATGAATTTGGGCTAAGAATTTTTTTTCAAATACTATAGATTGAAATTATTTTATATTTTTTTCAAAATTTTGTACGATTTTAAATATTTTCAAAATCTCTAGACTAGAAAAATATATTGTTGATGCTTTTACTTAAAAACATAATATGGAATTAAATTTTTAATTTGTTTAACTTAAAACTTCACCTAAACCAATTTTCAACCCATTTTTATCTTACTAATTAGTGCAAAATATATATCTGATGATAAGAGTTACTTTCACCTAGATATGCTTCTTTCTATTTTTTTGATAGTTTACAACAATCCAAATAATCTTTATCTCTATAATTTTTTCTTAAATATCTTAACATAACTACATATGTTCTTTTTTTGTTTGTTTAAAAAAATGGTACAATCTAGGTGAAAAAGTCAAACACATAATTACAATCTACAACACACTCAAAACTTGAATTTAACTTTTACTTAATAAAAATATTAGTAATTCAGAATTAAACTTTTTCAATTTAATTTTTGAATAACGTACATGATATTAACCACCAATTAATATAAGTATAGTTGCTCCATTTATAGCATATTTATATTACAAGAATTCTAAAAAAAATGAAAATTTTCTATAATATTGATAGTACACGTGGATTTCTGTATGGGTTTACTACTATGAATATAAGATGTAAGATTATCTTTGCACATGTTGATGTTGATGTTGATATTGATTTCTATAATATTGAGAGTGCACATGTTGATTTCAAATCGCTTGGACCGTGTGTTATAAATCATACAAAATTGTCTCATTTTCGTCAAACTCACAATGGTACAATCCATATAAAATGTCTCACTATTAAAATCGCTTGGACAATGTGATTAGGCTCCATTTCTATTCTTTAAATAATTTTATTAATTTTATAGGTAAGTGACATAGTATATATAAATTCATTATATATATATATATATATAGCACAACCATATTTTTAAAAGTGGTTTATATAATAACTACTAGTACAATCACAAAGACAAGGACAATGTCAGTCTAATAACATGCGTAAATTTATGGTTGCAGTCTAATAATATAGGTAGATTAAAGGACCCTACATATTTATTTTTCATAGTCAAATAAATGCTTCTCACACATCATATTGTTCGGATTATTATTAATCCTCCCTTTGACGACATAGTCTATTTATCTAGTTTCCTAGCTTAGAAGGTCATCATCACTTCACTAGTGCGTGTGGGACACACCTAGGGGACATCTACCATTTAATGCACCTAATTGCATGAGTTTAAGTGCCCCTAAGATAAATCCCTATAATTTAGGATCCCACTACAAGTGCCACCAGCACTGTCCAACAGTTGGACCTAGTCGGTGTGTAGTTATTCTCAGTTATGCCTTGATTCTCATTAGTAAGATCACCCTCAGTCTCTCTAGCGCTATTTTGCATGATTTAAGGGATGTAGGGAAAATCTAATCACCTACCCTCTTTAGTTAACTGGTTGTGAGCTATTTTAGTGATCAAGAGTTGCACTAGTTAGCTCTAGTGGTGACTTTTCTCACACTGAATTAGCTCCGCAGTTAGTTCGAGTTGGCATATTTGAATCCTAATTTAGGCATTTGAATTCTCCTATATGTATAATGATTGGATTATATATTATTTACTCAATATGTAGATTAATATTGATTAATGGATGGATATCATTTATTCCAATTATTGGTCGCATGAGATGTTTTATTCTTCATGAATTATTCATCTGAGTTATTGATATGCTTCTCTCTCTTCTACAATTCTCCATTTGAATCCTGCAGGAATGATGATCCTATGCTTCATTGAATTTTACATGGTATCAGAGCCGGTATCAAGGCCAACAATAAACCTCACAAGCTTCAATTATTGGACCAAAATTCGTTCGGTTTCCACATAAATCCTAGAATTATCGCATTCCTCACTCTGAATTATGTCTAGAGAATTCTATCTAGGAATTATGTACCAAGAAAAAGTGCACAAGTCAAAGTAGAGTGTGTTTGGTCTAATTTTGATTGAAATTGAATTGTTTTTGTAGGCACAACTTCAATATGGATTTGAGATTAGTTCCTTTTCTATCACCATTCAATTATGTTGAGTGGAAATTGAAGATGGTTGTATATCTTGAGAGCCATGATCTCCTTGATGTGTCTTTTGGAGTTGGTAAAGAATCTGATGAAGAGGAAAATGATTAGCTAGATGACTATTAAAGATCATATGGAAATATGTGGAGGGTAATGACTCTTAATATGAATTATCTCATGGAAATTGTTTAATATCCATTCAAGCTCTAGATAAATATAGATAGATCCTTTGGTGTGCATAAAGAAGTAGATAACCTAGGAAAATACAAAACCTCCTGAAGTGTTCTTCCTTCAAATGTATCAGCCTCAATCCTCTCTAATGAAGTTGTTCAAGATCAAGAAATAACTTAGTCTTCAACTCATTCAATTCGAAATGTTAAAAGTCTTCTTGTAGTGACTCCTTATCCTATTGGCCCAAAATTTTATGAGATATTTGATATCTCATATTTTCATACAGTTGATCCAGAAGAAGAGATTTGAATCTCCATTGTTGAAGAAAAACTCTCCTTCCAACCTACTCATTCTTTGTCGAGTGATTCTTATATTCTAAATTATGTGCAAAGTTTTCCAGTGAAAGATCAAGGAGATGAAGAGAAATCTGATTCCTCTATCTCCAATCATGTTTTTAGTGTACATAAAAGTGATACTTTGTATTTTTTGGAATAAGTATCATATTTTAGGAGTGATGCATTAACCCTCATTGATCCGGGGCTTCCAACAAATTCCTACATGATTTCTTGCACCAATACTCTAAGTTTTGTTGACGAAGGATAACATAGTGCATCTTCCATATTAGTCGTGCACTTGGAACCTTTGTTCCTTATTATTGGATCTTATATCATCTTATTTTTTTTGAATTTCAAGTTTCAAGAGACTCTATTCATTCTTGCAGTTGTTCTCATCAAGTTTCGCGTGAAAAATCAAGCACATCAAGTCTCTTTCCAAAATTCTGTTGTTGGGTATGCGATGTCAATTTATTCTTGTGAGTTTCCTGATATTAAATTTTATGAATCATTGAATATTTTGGAATCTATATCAAATTATGGAGCTTAAGAATTCACTCTCCATGGTCCTAGTCCTTCTCCTCCTTCATACTCCATCACATGCTCATCTCCTCACAGTGCTAGTAAAGATGGAGACCTCTTGCATTTGCTTGGACACTTTCTCCTCACATTTGGAGCTGAATTTACCTCACATGGTTCAATATTAAAACATGCAACATCTCAGTTTCTTGTGTTTATCTCACATGGTTCAAATTCTCAAGTACTTTTCCTCTCTTGTTAGATTATCTCAGTTGGTATACATGGTCCTATAATCTATTATGTAGTTTTCTATGTTGCTAATTTAGTTGAGCATATTCATGTTCTTCCAATGTGGAAGATTCCTACAGACATAATCATTTAGTTTTTAGAGGTTCACATGCACAGTACCAAGATACTAATGCACACAAGTACCATCACTCTGCAAACAACATCTCTATGGAGTAGTATTGTAGAAACATTTTTCGTAACGTTTTTGGTATAAAAGCTTGATCCTGTATTTTTGTTCTAATTTTGAGGGGGGGTGGATTTCCCATGAGGCTTTCCCCATTTTGCTCATTTTTTTAAGGAGTTCCTTTTACATTTAGATTGTATGAGTGACCTATAGTCTTAGTTCCCTGGGACTAGGTTCTCCAAATTCAGGATTAAAAGGGGGTGTTGGGATTATTATTAATCCTCCCTTTGACTACATAGTCTATTTGTATATTTTCTTAGCTTATGAGGTCATCATCACTTTATTAGTGCATGGGGGGCAAACCTAGGGGACATTTTCCACTTAATGCACCTAATTTCATGAGTTTAGGTGACCGAGGGACAAATCCCTATAATTTAGGAGCCTACCACCAACATTGTACATGAGTTAACCCTAGTCGATGTGTAGTTATGCTAAGTTATGCTTTGATTCCCATCGGTTAGATCACTCTAAGTATGTATAGCACCAATTGTCATGATTTAAGGGAGATAGGGAGAATTTACTTACCTACCCTCCTAAGTTAACTGGTTTTGAACTATTTTAGTGATATGGAGTTGCACTAGTTAGTTCTAATGGCAATTTTTCTCACTGAGTTAGGTCCGAAGTTAGTCCGAATCGTTAGATTTGAATCCTATCTTAGGAATTCAAATTATCCTATATGTATAATCATTGTATTACATATTATTTAATGAATATGTGGATTAATACTAATTAATAGATGAATATCATTTATTCCAATTATTGGTCTCATGAGTTGTTTTATTTTTCATGAATTATTGATCTCAGTTATTGATACGATTTTCTCTCTTTTACAATTCTCCATGTGAATCCTGAAGGCTTGATGATTTTATGCTTCATTTAATTTTACACATATTCCTCCCCATTCACAAATTTGCAGTCATGATTTGTATGCATTACTCAAAAAAAGAACGACTCTTCTCCATTGACATTGAAAGTGTCTAGCTGGGTAATGGTACGTTGTTCTTGCATTCTAAAATCCCCCTTTTAATGTCTAGTTTAATTCATCCACAACGAACAATAGATTTTTTCACACTATTCCAAACCTACAATACCATTTAACCCATTAGAAAATTCAGAAACATGCTTCCGATCATGGTTATAGAAACAACTAGCGGACAAGAGAAGACATGCATGAATTGCATATGGAAATGTAATTCCATTATATCAAGCCTAATCAATAAAAGGAGTGGAAACATTCGATGGAAATTAATGAACCACAGAATTTAACGAAAAAAATGTTGAAATGAAGCACTGATGGAAATAGTGAATAAAATTTAACTAAAACACACGCAGTGAGGTAAAGATGAAAACAACGTCATTCATTTAAGAAAAAATGTGGAAATGAAGCACGGATGAAAATAGTGAATAAAATTTAACATGAAAACAACATATGGAATACAAGGATGTGCGTGTGACATAACATGTGGCTAAAATGGAAGATTAATGAAAAAGGCTAAAAACAATAAAAATAAGTTTGGGTGATAACAATTACTTGAAATAAAGATGTATTTGGGATAAATATAAAACTAAGCCTACATAGATTGATTTTAAACTTGGATCTACAAAGCACACAGAAGGATCCAATTTCTTGAGGTGTAAATTTTTTATCTTAAATTTTGACACCTTCAAAATAAATTACGACTCAATAATTTTGATCCTTTGGTGTTTAATAAATTTGTATTTAACATGGATTTTAAATTATTTTCATTTGGTTTTAATATTCAGTTTTTATTATTTTCCTTGATTATGATTTGATAAATTAATCTCACATGTTTTTTCTTTATATGTTTATTTTTTATTTTTTAGCTGACAACACCTCGCTACTCTCGGTTGAATGAAATAAATGGTCTAACATCAGCTACTAGAAACAACCATGTTAATAATACTAATATGTTTGAAATACGCTGACACATATATATTTAACAAATTCATAATTTGTTTTCTAAAGAATGTGTGAGTTACTTGTATCTAATAGTTATTCTAAATATAACAACCACTTAGTTTGTTATTATTAAGATCATAGTTGAAGTTAAGCTCATAGCTGTATCATCATGGGAGTTAATCTAATAGTTGTATCTAATAGTTAATTTGAAATTTAATATAAATATATTGTAGTTAGTATAATAGCTTCGAGTTATCATGACTCTTAGGTTCCAAATGGAGTTTGACTAAGCCTTATGCAGATTAACTCGACTCCCAACTGATAGATGAAGTACACATCACCATGCCACTAAGTGTTATTTTCACATCAATTCGAAGGAACTTATTAGGATTTATGGAGTTTATTAAGAGTTTGATAGTCACATGAATTACACATTACCTCGACTATGGGCTCTAAAATGCAGTTTGACTAAACCTTGTGCACATTTTCTTGACTTCTAGCTGCTAGATAGAGTTATCATGTCACATGGACTATACATTACCGTTCCATTAAGTTCAGATATCACATCATCTAATTTTTTTTTTTCAAACTACCACAAATTGCAATTATCACATGAGTTATTTTCAATATTTTTATAATTGTTAATTTTGAATTTTGAACAACGGCCATAGAATCAATCTAGATTGTACGCTTGCCTTATTTTTTTCCATAGATGAAAAAGCATAAATGGTAGCCCAACCCAAAATTATAAGATATATATGCCTTTAGGCTTAATAATTAAAAATATTTACACTAAGATAAATCATGTAAAATAAAATTAGCATATCTTAATAAGATTTTGAATAAATAAATAAATTCCATATATATGGAAATGTGATTTATGTGAAAAGTTAATATTTAAAGTGATGTTATTAATGTTTTCCCATGTTGAATGTTAAATTAAACATTGTTTCGAGTCCATGGTTTAATTAAATCAATTAGTCTTGATTGGGGCAGTCTTAAGACTTTTGTACTTAATAACTTTGATTCTACTGAGTAAGAAGTTATTGTTTTTTATAAGGAAAAATAATAATTTGACGAATTTCATGTCCGTAATTAAATAATTTCCAAATAAGAGTATTTGCAAATAATGTTTCACCAACCTACTAGTTCCCTAGGTTGAGATGGAGACATAAATTTTGTAATGAGGAGCTATGGGACCCAAAGGACTTTAGTTTACGATATTCAAATTTAATTGGGTCACATAAATGATAAATGCTAAGAAAATAAGGTGGCATGAGTTCATGAAGACACTTGGAATCTTACGAAGCCTTTGGGTGACGATATTCCACGCACACTTGGCATGATATTCATCCAAATTTGAACACATGGGTAATGTAACATTATTGGATGGTAATATGGTGTCAAATATCATATAATGAGACAAGGAAGTAGAATTGGTAAAGGAGGATAACTCCCATGGACGAGGAAGATACTAGAAGACAAGGTGTGCCAATTGGAGGGAGATTCTATGCACTCTACGACAACAAATGATGGAAGATTCTATGACAAGTATGAAAAATTCAGGCATGATTGCTGACATATGACAAATATGACATATCAGAGCTAAAAATAGACACCAAGAGGTTGAATTTGGGAGTTAGAGGCAGTCATTCAAATTGGGGAAAGAATTGGAGCATGAAGAGGAAGACAAGTGTCATGTGTAATATCTCGAATTTTGGACCTAACACTTATAGGAATGTGCCTATTGGTTATGATGATTGCCTTGATGTTTTATTTTTATATTGGGTTGAAGACCCCACTGCATATGAACATGATGATTTGTTTTATATATATTGGGCATAAGCCAATTATTGCTAATATATGTATATTCTTGTTTGTGTTGGGCGTGGACCCTGAAGCACATGATTGATGAGATGTTTTGTGTTGAGCGGGAATCTCTCGAGCATTTGAGTTATTGATGATATATGTATATACTTGTTTGTGTTGGGCATGGGCCCTGAAGCAAATGATTGATTATATGTTGTGTGTTGAGCAAGGAGCTCTGGGGCACTTGAGTGATTGATTATTTGTGTTGAGCGAGAAGCTTTGTAGCACATAAGTACTTACCTTTGTGTTGAGTGAGAAGCACTGGAACACATGAAAAGATAATTGGATGTGTTGGTCATAAGCCCTGGAGCCTTCTATGTTGATGTTGGGCATAAGATTTGGATCATCGGATCCTTGGCCATTGTATCCCTAGGTGTATCGTACAAGTACATCCTAGCACTAGTGTTGAGCGAGGAGCTCTGGAATTGCACTGAATTGTAACTCCCTATTAAAGCATTGAGTATGGGCTCTGGTAAGTGCCAAGGGTTCTTGAAAATAATTTGATAACTTTCGAGTGAAAATGACTCAAGAAAAAAATATTGATCTCATCATACTTATTTATAAGTGTTTAAATGAAATTTTGAATCTCTGTATTCTCATCAAAGTACTTAAGAGCTTCCATGTTATACAATGGAAATCTAACATGCAAGTATGTTTAGAGTTTCCTAGCTTAGTAGACCTAACTCATCTACCTACTTGATCTTAATGAAGAAGTGTCATTATGTCTTGGGATCATGGTATATGATGCCCAAAGACATTTGTAAACTAAGTATTATGTTATTATGTACTTTATACATGATATGTATAAATAATTAAATAAATTAATAATATAAATAAATGAAAGAAAGAAGAGAGCTCCATCAATTATCATTTATTATTAAAGATTTATAAATAGTATAATGTTTATGAAAGTCGAACTAGGGACTAGTAGAAAGTTTCTAAGTTAAAATATTAATAATTACCCAAAGTAATTGAAAAGGGTTAAATCAAGAAACCAAGGTTTCTTGATTTAGCTGTCCCTTTGAATGAAAATTCTATCTATAAATACTCAAGCCAAGGAAAGGCTTGGGGTTCTAATCTATCATTAGAGGAGTATTTTTTCCGCGTGTTTTCTATCAAGAAAATTCTTAAAGAAATATTTTCCTTGAAGGAAAAAGGAGAACTAATCTAGATCTGATACACCAGATAGGAAACCTTACCTTAGGAGATCTAAGCTACTTGCATGTTGGAGTCCATCTTGGGGGGATCCGGATTAAAACCAGGAACGGTTCCGGGTCATGGTTGAGAGGAACGTGGTAGTTCCCTAGTGATTTGGTCATCAAAACTAGAGGTCAGATCTGTCTTAAATTATTAATGCTGGTTATTTAAAAGTGTGCAGCTTTAGCCATTAAAGGAGATTCAGGAATTTACAGGTATGAGATCTTAGTATGTCAAGTTCATTTCTAGTATAAATGTTGGTTCCTTTATGTAAAGGTTCATTATATATTTCTAACCCTATAAATGATGGTTCTGTCTATATATCCTAGGGATTACATTTATTAGATTGTAACCCTAGACTGTCTATTCTATTTTCTAGATTAATTGTTGGATATGCTAGGTAAATGATTTCAATGCATCTCCTAACCCTATGTGTTTGATTCTTTCCTTAGAATATGCTAGGGTTTGTATTCCTTGAATATTACCATGAGGCTCTAAATGTTATCATATGCTGTATATTACTAGGATTGTACCTTTAAGTTTGTTTCTGTATTGCTTCAGTATTCAAATTATGTTTACTATAGACTAGAGTTTGATTTCTAGTAACTAAGTAATCGTTCTCTAGGCTTTATTACTCTACTGACATATTTCATTTTTCAACAGAGACTTGTTTAAGTTTATTTCAGAACTAGTTCAGAAGTAGGAATTCATGTAATTGTATATAATTACTATTATCAACCTAAAGTACCAATAAAGGAACTATGAAAGTATAAATTAAATAAACTAAGAACATACTATAATTAAATCAAAGAATAAATAGACCCTTAAGAACTTTCAAGGTTTGTCACATTAACTATAAACTAAACAGCAAAATCATTCCATTAATTAACAACATCATAATTAAATGAATAGAGGAGGCATCATGACCATCCATGTGGTCCTTTATCAAATATCTAATCACATATATATGTAAAAGAATCCACAATTCTATTTAATCTATCATATATGTATAATCATTAAATAAAATTACACAACTCATCAAACATTACTTATAACAAATGAAACAATACATCACACACAAAAATCGTATCATGTATTAAATTATATCAAGATCAAATTACGAAACCAAATATTACAATGGGGACATGAATCGAATCCTGTGGGCATATAAGCCCAACCCTTTTTATAAATTAAAATACAACACATTACATTAACACCCAAAGAGAGTCGAACTCTAATGGGTTCTGTTTACATCCAAACTACGGACACGCTATACCTTGAAGTATGCAAGCTACATCAAATCAAACTCAATGATATTAAAATAAACAATAATCTAACCATTACACTATAGCGAGGTCGTAAGACCCTGGGTTCTACCTAATGCTGTAAGCACAGCCTCAACCAAATCAATTATTACACAGAGTCCATTTAAAAGTCTCATCACAGCGATGAAGGCCATCATGGGATTACAAGCCCTAGATTATAAAAAATATACATTATAAATGCAACCCATGAAATCATAACCATAAATAACCAACTAAAGCTACACACAACATTCACCCAAGCCACGACAATGCCAAATAAAAATACATAGAATAGATATAATAACAAACTAACTCTGTTGACGACTTTATACCATGTTGTTAACCATTCAACCAATTTAAATACTCAACGAACATACCACAATGAATACGTATGCCTGTTATTAAAACCTTGCTAATAAACCATTGACGCAGCATGATTTCCATCCACACACAGTAAGCATGCAAACAATGGCCATTTCATTAAAACACAGAATGTCTACATTATACATAGTAATGAAAATCATAGTATCTCCACACACTCCCTTTAAAAGGGCAAAATGAAATCCACACAGGCATGTCAATGGGCTATGGCACCTTTGCAAGCAATGGTGCAGCCCATGGCTCAAAAGCCCAAATCCATCTACGATTTACTTAACCCAAAAATTCATTACATAGATCTTGTGAGAAACACAAGTTTTCTCCATGGCCAAAACCCACACCATTAAATTAAAAACCTAATTCTATGCTTTACAAATCCTGAAGGTGAATTCAAAGCCCACAGAGAACCCCAACATCAAACGACGAAACACCACATAGAAAGGTTGAGAGACAACACACATAAGCTCATTGGCAAGGCTTGCCTTGCTTCTCGCTCACAGTCAAAACCCCAATGGAACTGGAGCCACGCTTCTCATCACCATGCTTCAGTACTTGCAACCAACAAACAAAGACACAAATTAGAAGCATGGCAATGATCAAGCTTCAAAGCAACATGAATTAGCATGAACAAAAAATCGAAAGCAAAGCTCACCTTCCAGGTCTGAAGGTCACCTCCATAACCCTTTCACTAAGAAGAACAAACCCCAAATGACAACGAAAATACCAAACCATCAAGAGCCAAGCCTAAGGGAGGGATGCCATGAAAACCAAGGTGCATTAATGGCACCAGCTAGTTTCCACCACCAAAACCAAAACCCACTAAGCTATAGTTTGGTAACGCCGATTTAGTATTGGTATCCATTTCCCTGTAATCGTTAAACCATAGCATATAAATTCCAAACCATATGTTATATTGCCATGCCAATCATATCACAAGGTAACACATACAACGTTTATGTTATAGCAAGGATTAATATATTACAATGTTAAGGTTTAGTGCATAGTCCATGTTTGGTTTTCACTAGCCATAAGCCCATCCAAAAGACTTATATATTAAATATAAGATGTACACCATAGGCTGAAGACATAATAACATGTGAACCATAGGCTTAAATCCTTGAGGCTAAAACAATGCAAATAAGCCCTAAGCTTATGCTTAGTGAACATGGCATATGTAATATGCCATGTTAAACATTTGACCCTCATAAAAATCAAAGCCTCCGTCCTTGAGCCAAGATAATAACCCGCAATACGAGATACATAGGAAATGTTAAAACATTTAAGTATTACTAAGATGTAAAATGAAGAATTATAAACCATAACAAAGTATGAGAAGTGTACAAGAAATTTAGCGATGATAGCTAAATTGACAAAAATAGTATATTACCTGGTTATAATTCCGAGTCGACAAAGAACCAAAGTCAACCATCGGTAGGATTATTTAGGATCAAGACTTCAAGTACTCTCTAAACAAGACCCCATCGCAAAGTATGAATTGCATATGAAATAAAATATGTGCCTTAGTTAGAGAACTAAGTAAGCCCACGAACAAGTAAACACCTTTACCTCTCAAACCATCATGGGAGAACGAGTCCCACCACTCTGCCCACTTTGTTTCCACAAACAAAGTTAAGTTAGGAATTTATAATAGCAAGTATGACTATGCAGAAAGGACAAAGCACTTAAATCCAGTGATGACACATAAGTGAAAAAGTATAAACATAAGACTAAGCAATAAACAACACTACGACATCGTAAGTAAAATACATTAAAAATAATAAATGAAAGTAAAAGAAAGAACGTAAGAATAGTTTATGAATAAACAATGGTACTTGAAGTGTATGATATAGTTCCACAATGTGAATAATGTTTCGTCTTATAGGTAGTTTTTACTAGCCTAAAAAAAAAAAAATGATTTTTGGGGACATTACATCATGAGAGTTACTAAACCATTAAGATGAGTTGGAGGAAGATCATGAAGGGAAATTCTAACTTAGGAGGCCTCATGAAGTTAATAAAAGGATGCCATGAGGAAGGATAATAGATTTTGATAATTTTTTAATTGGTCTTTGGCATTTTTGGAGATCTTTTGCTTGTCCATTGCACGGTGAGTGCACACTTACCTTGCTAGTGAACCAATTTCGAGGGAATTGGAATCCTTTTCAATTTGGTTAATGGAGAGGCCATTCATAAATATCATGGGAGCTTAATGAAGGAGTTTTATTTTCAGGTTGAAGGTCCCATAGTTAAATTCTCATCTATCTCCCCATTCTCTCCTTCATTCTTCTCCATTTCCCCACACTCACCATTCATGGCGCACTTGTTGGAGTGATTCTTACACCTTGATGGAGATGTTTGATGAATAATATTTGATTTATGATGTAATTCAAAATATCAGAAATACATCTACGAATGGCTTACATTCCCCATGCTCTTGAATAAGTAGTTTTCATGGAATTGGCTTCAATATTGAAGTAGCTTTATATAAGATTTGTATGTGGACATTGATATGATTTCTATGATGATGGGGAATAAATATATGATGTATGGATCTGTAATATTATTTCCATATGATCTGTAAGTCAAAATATCAGAGATACATGAATAAAAATCTTGCATACTCATGCCTTTGTATCACTAGTCTTCATGGATTTAACTTCAATCTTGAAGTAGTTTTATCCCAGATTTGTATGAGGGATATTATATGAGTTGGATGATATTGGAAAATCCATATATGATGTATTAATATATAATTTAATGTCCATATCCTCTGTGGGTCGAAATCCAATAAACTCATGTGTGGAAATATTGCATTCCCAGGCCATTGAATCACTAGTTTCCATGACTTTAGCTTAAATCTTGAAGGAGTATTGTATCAGATTTGTATGAGGGATGTTATATGAGTTTGATGATTTTGTGACTTCCATATAAGATGTATTACTCTTTAATTTCATTTCTCTATGCTCTGTGGGTCGAAATCCAAGAAATCCATAAGTGAAACTTTGGCAATTCCATGCTACTAATTCAATAGTTTTCATGTATTTGACCCCCACACTGAATGAGTTGTATACCAGAATTGTATGAAGGGATTTATATGGTGTTTAATATTTTTGGGGAATCCATTGGTATTCTGTATATGTTTCCTATATGCCACATATTTATATGAACCTTTAACGCCACCTTTCATACGTCAAAATCGAGCTAGTTATGTAATTTCCCCATAAGCAATTTCATTGAAAGTTACCATACAAATGTTCAGACCATAATCCATTTGAATAACTTAATAAACATGATTAAGTAAATTCATTGATTTCCTATACTCATTCCCATACTCTGTTCTTAAATATGGGAGGGTCGTACTTGATTTGGATAGCTAGTTTGGCCATCACCCTTGGGGGGATTTGAACAAAATTTCCTATTACTTTTTGTCTTTTTGTCATTAGACCCAAAAAAGTTTGAATAGGTCTATATTCTGATATAAAGTATCCATAAAACACCTTGGGATGTTTTAATACTCACCATACCATCTACTTTCAATTTTGAGACCATTTGGCGAAAATTGGAAACCTCGAGAATCATGACTAGTTAAGATCAAATTTTTCCCAATTTGTGCATTTCTCTAAATTTCCAAACAAGGACATTACAATGAACATCAGAGAGTAACATAATTTTCCAAAATAGTATTTACACATCCTTACCACAATTAACATTGTAATGAGATATTATCATTGATGAGTGTTGTAATGTGAATGAAACATTGAACCATAATAAATCATGACACCCATAATACCTAATATAGTCAATACCCTTATCAACCTTTGGGATTATGAGGTATAAGACCTCTCCTTCAGATTCAAACAAACAACTAATAAGTTAGCATCAATAAACATTTAGACATATTTAACTTATAATGTAGTAGATAATGTTATCAAATAGTGGCTATTCTTTTGAACATCATATGTAATTCCATTACTTTAACTTCCACTTGAATCCTTAGTCCTTCATCCAAACTTAACCCACATCAACTATAAAAGTTTTCATCAGTCATTGGCTACGTTTAACCATTGCAGTATATAGCAGTATTGTTATAGCTGATTTCACCACTCCAGGTGAATCACACTTTGTATGGCCTTCCCCTGTCCTGCTGCAGACTCCTTAGACCCCATGGACCATTTATTGTCCTTTGATGTTTACTTGACCATCCCTAGAATCATGTTAAAAATGATACATGCAACTTTTAAACCTATAAACATGTATATACACGGGTTTGACCACTAAAACCGCATACAGCGGGATGTGTACAAAATCCAAATCCTTTTGGAGTTTTCCTTGACATGGATCTGACTCATTTGAATCCTAGCCTTCCATATGCCTTGAGATCGCTCAGATTCAACCTTTCATTACCCCTTTGAAAAGCTATATAAGGAACCCCTTGGTACATTGAAAGCATAAGAGATAATTAAAAGCAAAGAAACTATAGTCCATTGTTTCCAGAACTTATGCTTGAGTTTGCATCTCTTTGTCCCTTGGAGCACTGTTGTGTTCTTCCCAAGCTTGCCTTTTGCTTGTGAGCTTGCTATCTAGTGATGGAGGATTGAAGTGGTGGAGGCCCAAGTGGGGGATTCAGTTTCTCCGGTTTGCAGACATGCCGACAGAGGTTGTGTTTTGTAATCTCTGATTTATATTAATAGAAATATCTTTTCCTGTCCAATAATGTGTGTTTGAATGAATATTTTATCCATTGGATTATGTCAAATGCTTATACATTATTGATTATATATGCTAGAATAGATTTAACAGCATGATATATAGAATGCTTATATGGTTTACTTGTTGTTGAGGAAGTAATCTATCAATTCAAGCTGAAGTTGGAAAGCTCAACGGGGATCTATTTCAACCGTCCGGAATAAGGTACGAGGTCCGATCCTTTAGTGTTAGACATTAAATTTCTATTGCATATTGGAAATGATTGATTTCTGGAGTCAAGCTGTCTGCTGTGGTACCCCAAGCCATAGGAATTTCTCTCCGTAACAAGTATGGTGCCCATTATTCTTTAAACCTAAACATGTAATACAAATATTTATCTATTAATTGTCCTCAACTATTCAATTCAAAGGGGTATGGTTACTTCATGAAAAAGATAACTCATTAAAAAATATAAACAATTACTTGCTTTATCCAATATAATCATTTTAATGCAACTATTATGAAACCATATAAAACCAATATAAGTATAATATAGCTCATTATGTCAAGTTGTTATATCAACATAACTTATTAACAAGCTCAGTATTTAACAGCTTATGCGAAACACATAAATTTCTATTAGTTTAACACTCCTTTAATATTACCATTTCTACCATTGAATATGAAGTATTTGTCATGGAGTTGTAATTTCTCAAACCTAACTCTTTACATATTTCTTCTCATTTATATATTTATTTCTGAACCAGTACTTTCATTTACAAATACTATATTATCATAAGTCACTTCAATATAGTCCCACATGATGTATTATGTTAGCTTTGGGTACATTCTTTGATAATTCTTAACATAATATTGTTTTCAAATATAATTCAAGTATTTTTAAGTACAAGGGCCAAATCAACCGACTATGAAATTATTACAATGATTCATGAAAGTAAGAATATTTCTTCTTCTATCTATAGAAAAAGTTTACTTACTTATAAATGTGATACGTTTTTAGTCACACATAACAAACTAATTCATATTCTCTTGAAAATCTATAATTAACTACTCATTTAAATATGCATTCCAACTTTCCTTTGTAATATGGAACTATAATATTAAGAACGAGAAATAAAGGAATACATAAACATAAATAAGAACATTCATAATTAAACAAAAGGTCATCCAATCATTCATACTAACTAATTTATCCTAAGATAATAACAATATATCATTACACTATTGAACATTTTCAATTGACATCTAGCAATACTTAGCTTCACCTCACAACTCAAGACTTGACTGCAATGCTCCAGCCAACCTTCTAGATTTTTATTTGGTGTATATTCCTTCAACCGAGAGGCCACCCTTGACCTCGGAAACCAATCCACTAGGTAGAATATTCACTTCTCCAATAGATCTCTATATCTCTTATAACTTATGAGGCTATGTCTTTGTCCAAGCACACACATACAAACACAAACACACATCCTACTTAGAATATAGTTAATTTACTTTTAACTCTATGGTATTGGGATACAACCTTCCTTCATTTTACACTAATTTGTTATATATATGACTACACAATATTAAGTTCGTTTAGTCAAGAAAGAGTTGTTCCTTTGTCTTTCCAAAGTAAAACTCTTAGAGGAAGACTCAACAGTATGATGAACTCGACTCATAAAGACTAGACTACATATATGCAATAAAAGTAAGAACATTGGAGTTCGTGGCTTCTAATAGAAACTTGGTGCCTAAAAATAAATAGAAGCATAAAACTCAATGTACATACATATAAAGATTGGAAAATCAATGCACAGTATATAAACATGATCCAAAATCTAATGCAATCAAACGCTAAGGGGTTGTGCCCTTCTTCAACTATTCACCAATCAAGTTAATAAGTATACATGTAAACCAAACACGAAATAAAGGAACTCTTCTCCAACTATTCACCAAGCAATAAAATAATACGATTTATTAACCAAGAGGATGAATAACCATCCTCTAAATAGCTCGCACACTAGGGTGCGTTATGTGTGCATTCAAATATTGACATGGGAGGGATTTGGGGCTGCTCCCTTCTCCAATATAGGTCGCATGCTATCATATATATACATTTAATTATTAAACAAGGAAGGAGGTACGTTGCGCCCTTTCCGAGTAATTCACTTGCTAGTATACACTAAACATTATATACATCAAACACCGAATGAAAGTAGGTGTGCCTTCAAGATTACACCTTTCCACCATTGCAAGCAACCTTGATATAAGATATATGTGTAATAACATCAAATGGAAGGTGCTCCTGGAGTTTACAAATAGTATATTATATATATAAACAATTTGCAAGGGAAAAATAGCTACGTCATACCCAAACGACCTCCCTCACATTGTTAAAGCAATAAGTAGATTATATATAAATAATTTCCAAGGAAGAGTGGGATGCATCCTACCCAAAAAAAATAAAACAAACCTCAAGCAATAAATACATTATATATAAATAATTTCCAAGGAATAGTGGGATGTATCCTTCCCAAAGGACCTCCCTAGTATTTGTTCAAGCAATATATATATATATATATAGTTGGACACAATGGCCATACTGAGAGGAGGGTGATTTAGTGTGAGAGAAATTATAAACTTTTTACCTTCTTTTAATCAATCAGAGTATACCATTCATTATATCGTCAATTGCATAATCAAATTCATCTTGAGTCATAAGCAAAACATCACATCAAAAGAGACACAAGAATATATGTAATTTTGATCTTTATTTATTGTACTTGGAAGACTACAATCTTCTTGATTACAATTAGTACCAACTAATGAAAATAGTATGGACTCAATGAAAAGAACACCTACTCTTGGTCTTCTGCTCAATACTATTGGTATTCTGCTCATCACTACTCCAACACTCTTTTCAATCTATTTTCAAGTATCTTTGCACATCAACCATCAATCAAAGTTGGTCGACCTTTTCTTTTCACTCTTTGCTGCTCATCAACACTATTGGTCCAATACTGCTTGGTCGATCAACTCATCAACAACTACTCTCACTAGTCATCAGCTCTACTGCTCAAGGATCATACCAATCATATTTAGTTTTCTCTTAATACCATCTTGATCAGAATTCAAACATGTATACTATAGCATACTTTGCACTGACTGTAAAGAGATCATTGAAGTTAAATGGTTGCTGGGTGAAGTTTGATGTTTGCTGAGTCTCCTTTGGCACTGCCTCAGTCTCTTTATACCTCTGTTTCTGACTAGAAACGTTTTTTTTAGGCTAAATTTTTTCTTTTTAAGAAGGTTCTTGTCATGGCATTTTCGATTTTTTGTTTGAGATTAGTGCATTAGAGTTCTTTTACCTTAGTGCTTTGCTTGAGTGTTGTTTATGTGTGCTTGCAGAGTCTAGGGGTTGTAGAATCATTCTTTTGCTTTTTGCATCTCATTTCATTTCAAAATATCCAAAAAAATTTGCTTATCATCATGCATTGCATTTTGCATTTTGCATTGTACTTGCACTAGATTGGATTTGGAGTATTAGTTAGGACTTCATATAGGAAAGCTTGCATTCATCATTTGAAGAAAAATTGTGCATTTCACGTAGTAGCATACCCTGTTTTCATGGACACAATGCATTTGCATTGATTATTAGGTGTGCATTTTACATCATGTTGTGTCATAACACCATTAGTTGCACGACCATATCCCGTTTTTGAGTAATAAATCCAATTAAAATCAACTCTAAATTAAAATGAACTACACTCTTTTATTTTATAAGGTGCACCAACAAGCTTAGGTTTTAGGATCTTGGAATAGTTCATTGTAAGTCAATTTTCCAATATCACTAAACAACAACATGTATGTGTCTGTCCAGGTGAGTGTGTGAAATCCTTGGTATAACCAGTGTTTCTCAAGATCCTCCTCTCAAAAGGGAGTTAAGCACGAGGCAGTGTGAGCGGTTATTGATTGGGATGACCTCTAGTCATAATTGAGTAGCACCAGAGATATTTTCAGGATTGTATTCGTATCTGGGGGCTCTTTCGAGAGTTTCGGGCTTTGCTACCCTGCCCATACAGTCGATCCCGCCTGCGACTGTCTGTCTGAGCATTGATTATATTGAGGTGACCTTACTGGCCTTACCTAGGATATCGAGGGGGTACTTTGCAGGGGTTATTCTGTGGGTGTTCTGGCCAGGTTGGGGTCGGATAGTACAATCGCGTTACATGTTGAAGCTGAGGGCCACAATAATTGGTTACGTACCTTCGCTTATTGTGTATGGGAGTCTCAAGCCTCTCCTAAGCGAGACATACCTACTTCATTCAGGAGCTCACTTATCCAGCCCTTGTTTGCTTGCATTTGGCTTTAGATTTTATTAGTGATTTCTCTGTGAACGATAGTTGGCCTAGGGTTTACGTAAATAGAAAGTCTTTTCTACTTTTTGAGTCATTGTGGATTTGGGTGTGGCTCCTCGCCGTTCTTGTCGTTTAGCAGGAATTCTGCCTTCTACTTATCCTCCTCCTTTAGGAGAGAGACCTAGACAGTCTAGGTGGACTATTTTTCACATTGATTCACACACCATGGGAGACCATTTAGAAGGTATTCTTGAACCACCTTCTCCCATTCATGTAGACGATGGGAAGTTTACTCTTACTTACGATCCTTCACCCGACATGGCTGAGTTAGGTCCTGTGATTTCTGAGATAGAAACCCTGCATGATAGACCTACTCACTCTAGGGTTGATTCCCCATTGACGCATTACCGGTATGGAATGCCGGAGGATGTCGAGACTCATTTTGAAACCGCTAGCACTAGCTATGGTAGTTATGGTATGACTGGTTTTCCTAAACATGATTTGACATTTCATGTTGAATCTGACTTCGAGCCTAACACGATGCCTCGGGGCACTCTCATTCCTTACCATGCGGAGAGGTTTGGGAGCACTAGTCACGTTGCACCTTCCGTCCGAGTGGTGGGAGTTACATCACATATTCCTCCTAGGTCTAGGGTTAGTGATCCTATTAGGATATCAGATCTGAGATGAGTGACGATAGGGAATAATACATACTTGATTACTCACATCCCTTCATCCTCTGTCCCTAGTTCTTCAAATGTCCACCCTCCACCTTATTCACGTGGTCGTTCGAGTCGGCGCATGGCTACGAGTCAGGTCCGTATTGTAGTTACTAGAACGATTGTGTCTCAAGTTTACATACCGCTCTTGGCTTCGGGAGGTTATGTTCATGCTTCTATAGGTCATGTTACTACTTTCGGGGTGTATATCACTACTTCCGGTATGTATATTCCTACGTCCGGAGCGTATCTTCCTACATACAGAGTGTCTCATGGGGCATCGCATGCGATGACCTATGGACCCTATTATGGGACGCAGTATGGACAGGGTTCTTCACCTTATGGAGGCGGGTAACAACAACCTACTTACTCTCCTAATTACGGCTTTGTAGCTCCTACTAGTCAAGTTCCACCACACTATGGTGCTTCCACGCCACCCTATACGGGTCATATGGGAGGAGGGCAATATGGACAAGGCCATTGTGGTAATCAGACCTATATGAATCAGGGAGTAGTCCATCAACCTCATCATCCTAGGCTCCCTTTCCTCGTGATGCTCAATCTTCTTGACTTGTCAAGATTGACGAACGATTCTGTAGCTCATGACCCGGCTTGGCCGGCTGTCCCTACCAAGCTTCCTTCGGACATACCTAAGTTCGAGGGAAAACTGGGAGAATATCCGAGTGAACACGTTACTACATTTTACCTATAGTGCTCTTCAAATTCCTTACATCAGGACTCAATCCATTTGAGACTATTTCAATGCACTCTTACAGGGCCTGCCGCAAAATGGTACATAGAGTTACCTAGGGGAGATTTTTCTTTGTTCAATGACCTTGCGATGACTTTTCTTAATCACTTCCAGCTACCAGTGCGTTATGACATTAGTACTGAACTCTTGTCGACATTTCGGCAAGATAAAGCCACACATATCTCTGATCACATTCAAGAGTGGCGTAGACGGAAGAGGTTAATTAAATCCTTTATACCACCGAAGTTCCCCGTCGAGTGGTTCCTCAAGTCGTTATTGCCGTATATAGCAAAGGATGTTTCTACATCCAGAGTGCAGAATGAGGAACAAACAATTTTTAGGGCACAGGAACTAGACTTGGTCTATGCTCAGTCCGGTTTGTTGTATGAGATTATTCCCAATGCTCTGCATTCCAGTTTCGACCCCAAAGTCAAACCTGGACCACATGCCAATGGCATTGTGGGTTGTGTAAGTACGAAAACTATGGATTCGGTTGAAAAATAAGTTAGTCAATTGTCAATCAACCAATCTGCTTTGAGACAAGCTACGGCTTCGTCTCAACCTACCCAAACAGCGAGTGTACTTTTTGTGCAATCGTCAGACCAGAAGGGTAACCAGCAGTGTGGACGGAATAGAAAAAAGGGTAAGAATAATCATAAGGGTGGGAATAAGAATGAGAATTATAACAGTAATGACAAGAACTACCGGAATGCTGGGGGGGGCAAGCAATCTAAACGTAAGGTTAAGTTCTCTTGCAGTTATGTAAGGACGATCACCTCACTTACTTGTGCCCTCGTATTGAGGAAGCTTTGAGATTCTTGGCACAGGGCCCAGTTTTTATAAATAACCCTTTACCGCACAATCAAAATATGAACTCGAAGTCCCATGACCAGTCTGGTGGTGATCATGATCCACCGGAGACTAGTGGTCATGGTTGCATTAACATGGTCTGTGTTGCGAAAGTTGTGACCCATGAGAAAGATTATGGCTCGTCACAACCCATCCCAAGCAAAGAGCCTGATCCACCAGGGTTCCCTTTGTGTATTGAGAAACCTATGGATAAAACTAAGACTACACCTCGCATTCCTAAGGGAGTCCTTAAGCATTCAGGGCATAATCCAAAGGCCCGAGCTACCTAGAACTATTCACTTGTCGAGGATTTAGGCCACACTCCTTGTGTGATGTCTGCATTGGAAGTGCTTCAGACTTGTCCTTCGCAAAGGAAGGCGTTGCTTTCTACCCTTGGTGTGAACGATGATGATTCTTCCTCCGTGATCAAATTTGAAACCTATTGAGGCCTGGAAATTCGCAGGCGACAACAGCAAGGGATTATCCCTAGTCAACATTCCCAATTAGTGCGTGACTGTTTGGTGTAGGAAATCCGTCCGGTTTGCGATTCGGCTACTGTAGGTCAAGTAACAAAATTAAAAGGTTTTACCGGTTGCGGCCGGATCCACCGTATATATTTTTTTATTTTTGACTTAAAGTATGATATGCAAGTGCCTATTTAACATGCAGACTTGATAAAGAATGCCAGGAGTATTCACAATGTGATGCACAGGTTCTTACCTCTCGTCTTAAAACTCTCAAGCATCTAAATCACACACAAAGTAAATCTAACTACCTAACTATCCCCGGGGATCCAATTTGTAACCAATTAATGAGTAATGTATATTGTGCATGCATTATAAAGAGAAATTACAGATAGCTGGTATTTCTTCCCAAAATCACATGAACAATTAAAGATATTTAAACAATCAAATAGTCAATTGATTATGAACAGTATTCATTACTCATGGTGGTAATTTCAAACAAGAAAATAGGTCCTAAGAGTCAGAATGACCTCACAGTTAGTGGACAAAAACCCGAAAACAAAACAGTTCATCTTTAATCAATCCATAGCATAACATTTGAACATCCCACCAAACTTTCTATGACAGGAAAAATAGTAGTTCTTTATTGCAAAAGGAAATAGTTCTTCTTACAATATCTCTTCACTAATCTAACTGGGAAAAAGTCATTTCTTCCTCTAAGTCATCTATATTGATACAGAAGAATAATACTGTTGGGTTTCCCACAAATAACTCTTCGGCTTCCCCAACTCTTCGTCTCCCAAAATTTACTTTCATTAAGTGTTTACAAAAATTACAAAATCATATGGCCAAAGTGAACAAATATTCATGAAGAGGGCCCCGCGGGATAATTTAGAAATTTCTTCCACGCTGAAGCCTCTGAAGCGATACTCTCAAATTCAGAAGGTTCCAAGAATCGAATATTTATCTCTAATTTTGCAGCCTGGTTCTTGATGGCTTCGATTCTGGCTGCACTCAGGCGAAACAGATCTTCTAATAGCTGCACACTAACTGTGGAATGATCGACCTCATTCCTTAAGGTCTGCTCATCTAAAGCCTTAATGTGCTGTATTCATCTTTCATCCTCTTGGTACCTTTTCTGCAAAATTTCCACAAACAGGCTGTGGTCCGGAAAAGCATCTATTCTTTGTTAAACCTCTACCTAGTATCGGTTATAAGTAATCAGAAGTCTTCTAAAGAATTTTGTACATGTCCCTTTCATCTTTCTAATAGCCTTCTTGAACTCCTCGACTGTGTTGATGGAAAATTCCAATAAGTCGTAGTCCTGCCTAAGGGCCTGTTGATCCTTTGAGGGTAACTCTACAGGAGCTTCTTCATTGGTTTCTAGTCTTGCCATCCTTGCTTCCAAGAATTCCAGGATGTCCTGAGATCTGTCAACAAAATATGAGGAGGTCTCCAAAATCTCCTCCAACGGGCTGTCTATCTGCAAAACCCTGCATCTTTCCTCCTCTATAGATACCTGCAGCTGAAGCATTTTGGATCTTTGTAGTAGCACATGTTCTTTGAAAGGTTGGAGACTAACCTGTTGTTCTTTGGATTCCTCTGAAGCTGCTATCAGTGAGGTAATCTGCTCTTGAAGTTTTTCCTTCTGCTCTTGAGATTTCCTCTCATTCGCCTCTGAGGTAGTCTTCTGCAACTCTAGATCCTTTATCCTATCTAGCAGTTGTTCCTTCTCTGCCCTCAACCCTTAATATTCCTATTGTACCTTCTCCAGACACTCTTGGGTTGTCTCCATAGATTTTCTCTCTATTTGGAAAACCTAAAGTTCATCCTTTGAAGACTTGATTTCTTTTTGTATGTCTTCAAATTTTCTCTTTAACTTATTGTTTTCTTCTCTTTCCTTTGTCAGGGTATATTTTAGTTGAGAAGAAGACTTCTTAGACTACTCCAGATCTGTCATTATTTTATCTACATTGTCTTCTGAAGCATGGATTAATGCAGCTCCTTCTTTGATAGTGAACCTGGGGTCTCTATCTGTCCCATATACAATGGTTGTATCGTTTATCATCTTACCATAAATCCCCCTCGGTCACAACCTTCCTCTCGGTTCTATTTACTACCATTTCTTCTCTTTATCATAAAATATATTATTAAAATCAGGTACCTCTTTCCCTTTCTTCTATTCAAAGGGGATTAGTCTAAGGGTGGAGACCATAGACTGTCCTGGTGTGCTGACAGAAGGTACTTTAGGATCTTGAATGTTAGGGTTTTGCACGTCCTGGGCCTGAATGTCTGCTGCGTCAGGGGCTGCTTATTCTGTCACTGTTTGGGTCAGCTTCATCTTCTCTGCCTCCTGCTTCTTCAGCTCCTCATCTAACTTCCTTTTTCTTTCTTCTTCTTCGAGCTTGGCAGCTTCTTCTGCCTTTCTGGCTGCGTCTTGTGTAGCTCTTCTTTTCTCCTCCTCCTCTACCTTTAGCCATCCTTTGGATTCTTGGGCTAATCTTTGAGATTCTTCGTTTCTTTTCCTGGTTTCCTCTTCCTCAGCCTTTGTCTGCTCATCCTGTCCCTTCCCACCTTTGGTGGTAATTTTTTTTTAAATCTCTTCCTTAAGGCCGTCATGTTTATTGCTCTACGAAAAATGGAATTTTCTCTATCCCAGTGGCTGGTGTACTCAAAATGGACATTAGCCTCTTTGCTGTGCTCTGCAACTTTATTACAGGAGTCATTCCCGTGGAACGACATTTCCCCAAAATGGAACTTCTCCAATTCCTCCACGAATTCATCGTCCTTCTTCACTCTAGTAAATTTGTAACTCCCTAATCTGAAAGGAAAAGGTGGGTATGCTGCCTTCTTATGTTCGAATAAGAAACTTCCTATGCCATCTAGAAATACTTGCCTGACTACCTCTTTGTGAATTACATAGTCTGTGGCATACTTCGGCAGTAGTGAGGGTTCTCTCGAGCCTCCAAACATTATGAAATAGAGCCCATCCTCGGTCAAGTAATAATCAACATACTCTTCAATCACCTACAATGCCTCCTCTGACATGCAGTCACATTCTTTTAAGAAAATAAGGGTATATAATGGCATAATGAAATGTTCACACACCTCCCTGTAGTGACTGTGGTATTTATGGGCCCACAGTGGCTTGTATGTTGAGTAAATGGGTGATCTTTCCCTGTTCCAGATGCATCTCAGGTTAGGGAAGGGTTGATTGCATAGTATGCAATCAATCAGTATGGAACTCATATAGAAATCTGATTTATTTTGGGACACCCCTCCTAATGCTGATGCCACGCATGACGAGAGGCTATTGGACACACTATTAGCCCAATTGAAAATGGTCCCCTGTGTTGCAACATAAAATATTATCGACACTCACTCCAATTTGAAGCTTTTTCCATGAGCTCTCCCAAAAATCCTATTAAGAATCAAGGGAATGAACCTGTAAGGCGTTCTTAGGCTTGCGGTGTCATATTCTCCAGTTGGCCTCATTCTAAAGTTTTTTCCAGGTGTGACCATCCTTTTGAGCATCTCAACAAGATCATTCTTGATGCTTTTCAGCCAGTCTTCAGTTAGATATGTTTGTGCTTCTGGAAAGTGGTAAGTGTTACCACCTAAGTTGTACTTAGTGGTTTTTATCAAGTGAGCCTGGTGAACCGGACAGGGTTAACTTGTTCGGACTTCAAAAAGACCTTTTGGAAGTACTTCTGGGAAGTGCTTGTTGTATCATATCACATGTTCATACCCCATGGGGGAATTGTAATAAATGTTCTAGCATGATAGTGTATGTAAAAGACTCGATCTCTTAGACTTCATTTGTCAATCCGATCAGCCCAAGGTGTTTTTTCCCTTGGTTATTATTGGTTGTTGAATAAACAACTGATAATTTATGAGTTTTTCACTCCATACCTCCAAAGTTGGGGTGGTCGGCTTGGCATTTGTGCCTATTGAGGTTATTAGAGTCTATGTGTCAATGTGTAAGCATGCTAGACATCTTTTTTGAGTCATATGAACATGTCTAAGTCCCCCTAGGTGTTTTTCAATTTTTCAATTTTTCAATTTTTCAGTTTTTTCAGGGTTTTTTTATTAAATTTAATTTTTCCAAAACTTAGGCTATTTTTTAATAGTTTAATTGGAAAATTTGAGTCTGTAATAAAAGTGGGACAAATAATCAGTTTCAGTCATGTAGGTTCTCATTTTGAAGCTAAAAGCACCATGTAAACCCATGGACCCACTTTTTCCTAAGTTTTGAGTTATCTTCCATCACTCAGGTCAGAAAGCCCCAAAAATCAATTATTGATTATTTTAATTAATAAATTGATGAATAATGGAGCAAATCCAAAATCAATAACTCAATGGATTCTCAACCGATTTGACTGAAATCAATCAGATATGGAGTAGATTGACTGGATCTGACAAATCCTTGACTAAAGGAGGGGATCAAATCAGATCTTGAGCTGATCTACAGTGGTCTTCATGAAGAATTACACCCCCCCTCTCTCTTCAACACGTTTTGGCTCTCCTGGATGCTCTATGGGCCGATTTTTCAGTGTATGGGTTGATGTGTCAGCCAGATCAGGCCCCCGGTTGACAAGTAGGCTCAGTTCAGCCTCAGTTCTGCATTGATGAACTATCCATCAGCTCATTTCACTTGATTTCATGAGGAATTGCGCCCCCCTTGGGCTAGATGGCCTGCAATTTGTATAAATCAAGGCACAACTTCCTCTTCCAAGCTAGTTAGAGCTGGACTGAAGGGCTTGCCATTGTAACTGTGTACTGATCTTATTTTGTTGAATAAAGAAAATATTTGGAGTCTCAATTGTGGAGTATCTTTCATGTGTGGATTGTCATTTTCTTGCTGCAATCGAGGTGAAACTGCTATTTTTCCAGTTTTTTGCACTTAATTATTGTCTTCCTGAATGGTTTCTTAAATCATAAGGATAGATCATTGTAAGTAAGCTTACTTAATTTCTATTTGCTGCATATGTTTGAATGAGTTAATACCTGTATGTTAAATAAGGTTATTTGCATACAGTATCATCCCTTTCTCATATGTATCTTCAGATCTGATAGTTCTGTATGCAGGAATTGTGTTGTAGCTTACAGGTTTGCCGTAGCTAGAAGATCTATAGTTCAGGTTTGATTCCATTGATTTCCAGCAGATATTGCTAAGATCGTGCCCCTCGGTGCTTCTCTACCAAGGCCCCTCTGCAGATCTGCTTCAACAACAAGCACCTTTCTTCCCCTTTCTCTCCTTTAAAATTATTAAACTTTCCTCAAACTGGTTACTTTAAGGTCTCTTTTTAAATCTGATCTATCTCATAAAGAAAAGCATACATAGATATAATTATCAATATCCCTTCAATTTTCTAGATCTTAGCTTCATTGTGGACATAAAGTTCAAATTCAAGAGATCTAGCTAAAATTGCCTTAGCTTCGCAAGTAGTTTATTGAAAAATTCATAGCTTGCTGTTAAGGTAGTTTCATTTGCTGTTCAATAATTTCAATATTCTGCAATATCAGTGCTGTTAATAGGCTGCACAAACATCAGGCCAAGATCCCAAGGAAATCTTTCTTTCCTTGGTTCCCTTTTCATCGGTTTAACTAGTTTAATTTCATTAAATTTTTGAGATAAAGTAGGCTGACCCAAAGGAACTCTTAAAGTGCTTTGGGGAATTTGTTATTCTAATTCACGGGCTTTCATTTAGAAGGTCTGACAGAGAAGAAAATAAGCTGCTGTCCAAAGTGTCTTTTGGAGCGCTCAAATCCCCCCAGGGGGCTCTCCTTTGTCACATAATTTGTAATTGTTTTGCATAAACTGTAATATCTTGGTTTCATCCTGTATAAGGAAAAATAAAGCTCTGTTTTATCAGTGCTTTGATATTTTAATCTCTGTAATAAAATCATCCTTTGAATGGGCTCTTTCGAGCCCATTCCCCATCCGCCCTGGGGGGATTCGCGTCGGTGCCTTTTTCGTCTTTTTTTTGCTTATTTCCTTTTACTAGAATTTATTTGATTGGTAGGGTAGTATATTTGATCTTTTCGTTAATTCCATATTCCATATCTTGTTTTCAAAAGTAATCATAATACTTACCCCACGATTTCCCCAGTGACCCGCAAGGGGAAAGAGATTCGTGGTAGGATTAATCAGAAAACCACATTTGTGTAGTTGTGTTATTTTCTCATCTTTTGTTTATCAGCATTTTAAAATTTACCCCTCCTTGATTCCCCGATTGAGATCCACTTGGATCGAAAGAGGTTCTTGGAGGCTTTTCTTTTAAGCAAGAACACATCTTTTAAAACTTATTAAAATTTACAATACTCCAGTGTGTATGCTCTGCACTTGGATGCGGTTCATCCGGTCAGTCAAGCTGTATCAAAAGAACTTGGGTGACTAGCATAATTAGGACTCAGCTTCCCCAACTAACAAACCATCAGGTGAAAATCCAACACCTCGATCAAACCTTTACGGTGGCAAAATACGCAAAGGAAACGGGAACCTACTGAAAAGTGACCTCGGGGCGCCGATCTCTGTCACACCCTAACAGTTGCATTATGAACACAGCCCCAGAGACTCCATTTCAGCCCACATATTCCTTGCGGGTAGCCGTATAGGCTTTGTTTTGGACATACTCCAAGTACTCTCGGGTATATCTGGAGTCCCTCTTAAGCCTAATTTAAACAACTCACACTCCAATTTTAACTTAAAACATACCAAGATGCAATCGTGAAACATTTATTCCAAACACATGCAAGCACACTGATCTCTTTTGACTCCATTTTTAAGGCACTGGTCTTTTCTGCTTCATATATATATTGTGTATCAACTTTGTGCTTTTGTGTGTATCTTTGTATCTTGTCATCTTGATTGATTATAGTTAAAATATTCAAACTCCTAAATAACTGATTCAGTACAACATCATTACACTAAGAAATCATCCTTAGTAACTTAATAGGGTCTACCCCCCTTGGCTTCGTTAGGAGTTGAGCCTAAACGGAGGAGTCAAGAACAAGGTGACAGCGTTGACTCGAGACTTCCCCTCAAGGACACACCAAGTGGCTTGAATATTTATGCCACGTGATCCAGGTGTGTGAAAAGGCAGCAACACTTTTTGGCACCGTTGCGGGGGATAAATATTTTTATTCCCGAGTACGACTTAGCTTAACTTTTTTCTAAACAACTAAAAAGATAAAAAACTTTTGATTGATCTAGTCTTTAAAAAACATAAAAATTAAAGCTCGATCCATTTGGCGACTCCACTGTCTAACATCCCTTCAAGAATTTCTACCCGAAGAAACCGCCGACAATTATTCAATCCTCTCCCTGATCCTGAAAGGTTTATTAGGGAAAGATTCAACAGGCAGACTTCCTGTAGAAACCTTGAAGATTTAGGAGACCAATCCCTCTTAGATATCCATCACATATTTGTAGAGAGTCATACTTTCCAATCTCAAGAAATGGCAAATTTTTTCAAACCCCTTGACTTTTCTCAGATAGCAAGTGCTCCTCATAACCTTCCGAATGATGCTATCAAGAAGCTTCCCAAGTTCGAGGGCAATAATTCCACCACTGCCAAGTCTCACCTTAGAAAGTTCGAAAGGCACCTAGTCAGTTACTGCCATGATGCTGCCCATGACCATGATGATATCAAAATGAAGCTCTTTGCTTTATCCTTAGAGGAAGATGCTGCAGAGTGGTATGAAAACCTTGGTGATGATTCATATAAAACCCTTAGTGAATTCCAAGCAGGTTTTAAGAAGAAGTGGGGGGAAAAGAAAGAACTAAGACATTTGCTTGCTGCCCTACATACTATAAAGAAGATGGAGAATGAAACCATAGATGAATTTAATACTAAGTTCGGGTGTGTGGTTATGGACCTCCCTAGAGACATCAAGCCAAGTGATGCATCCATCTTGATATCCTACATCGAAGCTTTCACTGGTGATTTAAGATACCAATTAAGGGATAAAGATCCAGTCGATCTAAAAACTGCTCAAGGTCTGGCCGAGAAAATAGAAAGGAATATGCAATCTTCGGGCAAGTCCAACATTCCAGGTTACACTAGGGGAAATACTTCATTCAACAAAGAAAAGGGAAAGGCCATTGAATTAGAGGAAAAGACAACCTCTAAAGACCCCATGGAAAAAATAGCTAGCATACTTGAAAAAGTGAAGATTGATCAGGACCAATTCATGACAAAAATGCAAAATAGAATGGTCACATGGGAGAGAAATAATGGACCTAGGATTTTTCAGCCAAAACAGAATCAAGTGTATCAAAAAAGGTTTCCTTAGCAAGAGCCTAGGATTCCAAACCAGTTAGACTCAACTAACCTGGTAGAAGAAGTAATTCCATGGTGCAGACCTTGTGAGCAATTCCACCAAGAAAGTACTTGATACATAGCAAACCAGATTATAGAACATGGGATGGCAAAGGTCAGTAGTCAGAAAACAGCATCAGGTGAGTCTGATCATGTGTACATGGTAGGCTGAACCTATCCTCTATCAAACCAGCATTAGCAGCAGGCCACATACTAGGGTTTCGAGAAGGATCTCTTGTCTAACTTTTATGGTACAATGCCTCCTCCCGAGGAAATTAAGGAAAAGAGGGATGCCAGGTTCAAGGGAGCTGTGCATCAAAGAAGAGAAAAATAGTCACTGCCTAAACAGTACAAGCAAAAGGTAACCACTCCTTCCCTCCCAGATCCTCCTATTGTCCCTGAATCAAATATTGATATGGGAGAATGGATAAGTAATGCTAAAATTCATGTTTATGCAACTGATGTCCTTAAGATTCCTGGTCAAAAAGAAAAATTGTTGAAAGCCTTAGAAGATAGCAAAAGTGAAGCTCATAAAATTATCAAGGAGGATCCCCTTCCTAATAATAATGCTATATTTGAAGCTAAACTTATAGAACCTATAGATATGCCCATAGTCCTAAATAGTGTTGATCCAAGGAGAGAAGATCACCCACCTTTCTATGTCTCCCTTTTGGTTGATAAATTTTTCATTCATAACTGTATGTTAGATTCAGGTGCTTCATCAAATGTTATGACTAGAAAAATAATGGAGCAGCTAAATTTGAGGGTCGCCTGACCCTACCACAATGTTTGTGCCATGGATGCAAGAGAAGTTGAAGTGGTAGGGATAATATTAAATTTACAGGTCAAGTTAGCTAAGTACCCAGATATTGACATGACGATCGATGTGGTGGTAATAGATGTCCCAGACAATTGGGGTATGTTGCTATCCAGAAAATGGGCTACAACTCTTGGTGGGCACATCCAAATGGATTGGACATATGCTACTATACCTGCATCAGAGAACACTAGGGTGATTCTCCATAGATAAAAGCTAAGGAAACGGCATGTAGAAAACCCTGAGAAGCCCGGAAATGAATTTGTTCATTTCACTGATAATTTTGGAAACTATGCTATCTTGTCAAATTTCATGGCCCCCATTAAGGAAAACATTAAAAATGAAAAGATCGATGAAGTTTGGCAAATGTACATTGACAGGGCTTATTCCAAAGCGGGAAAGGGTGCTGGCATCATGATCATTTCTCCTTCAGATAAAATCTACAATTTTGCGTTCAGGTTAGAGTTTGAAGCATCAAACAATGTAGCTGAATATGAGGCATTGATCCTAGGTTTAGAAGCTGGTAAAGAGATGGGGATAAAGATGTTGAACATAAAGGGTGATTCAGATCTAGTTGTCCTCCAGATCAAGAATCGGTATCAATGTAAAAATGACAGACTAAGGAAGTATAGGAATGCCACATGGGACACCATGGAATGGTTTGAGGCACTTAACATTCAAAAGATCCATAGGGAAATGAATGGGTTAGCATATAGATTGGCGGTAGCAGCATCCACCCTCCAGCCATCAGATGAAATGATTAATGGGAATGGAAAAATGGAAATAAATTTCAGACCTTCAATTCCGGATAATATAGACCACTAGCAGGTGTTCAAAGATGATGAGCAACTCTTGAGATTCATCCACAATCTACAAGAGTTCGAAGGTTGCAAAATCAGTTATCAGCAGGAAGGTAAAGAGTATCAGGAGTGCGAGGATAATGAAAGGAATCACATCCAGAGTAGCCTTATAGCTTTCGAGAATCTTTTCGATCGTCAGGATCATCATAAAAAACAAAAAGAGGAAATAAAAACGGGGAATTACATGGAAATAAACATAGGAACTGACAAGGATCCCAAGTTAATAAAAATTGGAAAAGGTACTTCGGAAAAGGAAAGGAACAACTTGATCAAGCTAATCAAAGAGTATAGAGATGTGTTGGACTTTAGTTATGATGAGCTTAAAGCTTATAGGGAAGATGTGTTTCAGCACACTATTCCCCTCACAAAAGAGGCCAAAGAGGCCAAACCTTTTCGACAAAAACTTAGGTGAATAAATCCTAAGTTGGCCCCCATTCTGCAGAAAGAACTTCAAAAAATGCTAGCAGCAACGATCATAGCACCTACAAGGAATTCATCTTGGTGCTCCAACTTAGTTGTTGTTAGAAAGAAGAATGGGTCAATTAGAATATGTATAGATTTTAGAAATCTGAATACATCATGCCTCAAGGATAATTACCCATTACCCGACATGGAAACTTTGCTTGAAAGAGTAACAAGATCAGGAATGATGTCCATGTTGGATGGTTTTTCCGGTTATAACCAGGTGTTGGTAAATAAGGAAGATCAACATAAGACTACATTCACCACACCTTGGGGTACTTATAAATTTCTAAGAATGCCTTTTGGCCTATTGAATTGTGGTGCCACCTTCCAAAGAGCCATGGATTTTTCCTTCAAAGAATTGATAGGCAAAATAATTGAGATATATCAGGATGACTTAACTGTTTTTTCAAAGGAAATATCGGACCACATAAGTCATCTTAGGCAGGTTTTTATAAGATGTCAGAAAAATGGGATTTCCTTGAATCCCGCCAAGTCAATCTTTGGAGTTGATGAAGGCAAGTTGCTGGGGCACAACATTTCTAAAGAGGGTGTCAAGGTTGATCCTGAGAGAGTCGAAGATATTAAGAAAGTCCCCTTGCCTCACAATCTAAAAGCTCTCCAATCCTTTAATGGTCAAATCAACTTCATAAGAAGATTCATCCCAAACTTAGCAGAATTAATGAAACCTCTACAAAAGCTATTGAAGAAAGATGCTAAGTTTGAGTGGATAGATGAAGGGAAAGATGCATTCAAGTCCATAAAAAATGCCATATCCATGTCCCTGGTCTTGATTAGCCATCATTATTCCAAAGAGTTCGAAATATTTTCCTTTGCCTTTGAAGACACCATTGCTGGTGTTTTACTTCAAAAGAATAAGGAGGGACAAGAGAAACCCATAGCCTTTATGAGTAGGGCCTTACAAAATTCAGAATTAAAGTATACCACGGTGGAGAAACAGGCCTATGCTCTTGTCAAGTCCCTTAAACATTTCAGAACGTATATAGGTTACTCCAAAATCATTGGATATGTACCCCATGCAGCTGTCAAGGATATCATGTCTCAGCAAGACTGTCTAGGAGTCAGGGGTAAGTGGGTTTCAAAAATTTAGGAATATGATTTGGAGATAAGACCTACTAAATTAATCAAGGGACAGGGTCTTGCAAAGATGTTGACCCAGGGAAATCAGGAGGCTTTAGGAATAATATGCCAAAGTAGCAATTCAGAGCAAAATGTATCAGATGAGTTTCAGAGATTGGAGTAGCATCCCTGGTACGCCGACATCATATTTTTCCTCCGCAACCTTACATGCCCCAATCACTTACTGGGTCATAAAAGAAGGGCATTAAGATTAAAGGCAACTAAGTATTGTTTGACCAAAGATGGTTTGGGTTGGAGAAACCCGGATGGTTTGATACTTAGATGTGTCGATGAACCTGAGTCCAAGAAACTCATGGTTGAGTTCCATTCAGGATTTTGTGGTGGACATTTTGCAGCTAAAACAACCTCCGAAAAAATCCTTAGAGCAGGCTACTATTGGCCAAACTTGTTTTTAGATGTGCACAAGGCTGTCAGAGCTTGCCCCCAGTGTCAGTTATTCACCGGAAAGCAACAAATGAAATCCTTGCCTCTAAATCCAATAGTAGTCCAAGCTCCTTTTCAGCAATGGGGGCTTGACTTCATCGGTAAGTTCAAGGATAACTCAAGCAATGGTTATTCTTGGATTCTTACCGCCACATATTATTTTACCAAGTGGGTAGAGGCCATACCCACCAAAAAGGCAACTGATGCCATAGTCATGGATTTCCTAGAAGACAAAATCATCACAAGATTTGGTGTGCTAGCTAGAATAATCACAGATAATGGCCCATGCTTTATTTCTTCCGAGATTTCGTCTTTCTGTTTCAAGTACGGCATTATCCTATCTCACTCATCTAATTACTATCCCCAAGGAAATGGTCTAGCAGAATCAAGTAACAAGAACTTAATGACCATAATCAAAAAAATTGTGGGTGACAATAAGAAGGCTTGGGATAGCAAAATCAAATTGGCATTATGGGCTGACAGGATCACTAAGAAAAGTTCAACAGGGAGGATCCCTTTCGAACTAGTCTATGGCCTTGATGTCACTTTACCAATCCATCTAAAGATTCCAGTGTATCAGCTCCTCCAGACATTCAGCTCAGATCAGGAGGCCATCCAGAATAGAATAAACCAATTAATCGAGCTAGATGAGAGTAGAAGAGACTCTCTTGACCATAGTATCAAGAATTCAGACAAGGTCAAGAGAGCCTTCGATAAATCTACCCGGTCGATTTCCTTCCAAGTAGGTGACACAGTTCTACGTTGGGACAAACGACGGGAAAAACCAGGGAAGCATGGAAAGCTTGACAGCCTATGGTTGGGACCATACATCATTGATGAAATAGCAGGAACGAACTCCTTTTATCTAAATGACTTGGAAGGAGAAAGATTGAGCTTACCAGTGAATGGTTTTCTCCTCAAGCTGTTTTTCGTCGAGACAGTTTGATGCCTTTAGTGGCATCGGTGGTTTCAGGGCCAATTTCTAAACCTTTCCCTGCATATATTTCTAAATTGTATATATCATATTGTTGTATCATTGATTATTGTATTATAGTTATGTTGTACCATGTTGAAAATTTTCCTTTGTATATTAGTTTTTGTAAAATATTCCTTTTTACAAATTATAGATTAATTATGTACATTAGTTTGTGTATGGCTAATTTTTTCTTATATATACATGTTACTGACAAACTCTAATTGCCTTGCAGGAACTAGAGATTCTAGAGTTCTCACATCCTCTCCTTTGAACAGAAGATCGGTTAGAGAATGTGTCCCAGATGGAGCCAGAATGTTACCACCTAAGTTGTACTTAGTGGTTTTTATCAAGTGAGCCTGGTGAACCGGACAGGGTTAACTTGTTCGGACTTCAAAAAGACCTTTGGAAGTACTTCTGGGAAGTGCTTGTTGTATCATATCACATGTTCATACCCCATGGGGGAATTGTACTAAATGTTCTAGCATGATAGTTTCTGTAAAAGAATCAGTATCTTAGACTTCATTTGTTAATCCGATCAGCCCAGGGTGTTTTTTCCCTTGGTTATTATTGGTTGTTGAATAAACGACTAATAATTTCTGAGTTTTTCACTCCATACCTCCAAAGTTGGGGTGGTCGGCTTGGCATTTGTGCCTATTGAGGTTATTAGAGTCTATGTGTCAATGTGTAAGCATGCTAGACATATTTTTTGAGTCATATGAACATGTCTAAGTCCCCCTAGGTGTTTTTCAATTTTTCAATTTTTCAGTTTTTTCAGGGTTTTTTATTAAATTTTAATTTTTCCAAAACTTAGGCTATTTTTTAATAGCTTAATTGGAAAAATTGACTCTGTAATAAAAGTGGGCCAAATAATCAGTTTCAGTCATGTAGGTGCTCATTTTGAAGCTAAGAGCACCATGTAAACCCATGGACCCACTTTTTCCTAAGTTTCGAGTGATCTTCCATCACTCAGGTCAGAAAGCCCCAAAAATCAATTATTGATTATTTTAATTAATAAATTGATGAATAATGGAGCAAATCCAAAATCAATAACTCAGTGGATTCTCAATCGATTTGACTAAAATCAATCAGATCTGGAGCAGATTGACTGGATCTGACAAATCCTTGACTAAAGGAGGGGATCAAATCAGATCTTGAGCTCTCTCTTCAACACGTTTTGGCTCTCCTGGATGCTCTGTGGGCCGATGTGTCAGTGTATGGGTTGATGTGTCAGCCATATCAGGCCCCCGGTTGACAAGTAGGCTCAGTTCAGCCTCAGTTCTGCATTGATGAACTATCCATCAGCTGATTTCACTTGATTCCATGAGGAATTGCGCCCCCCCTGGGATAGATGGCCTGCAATTTGTATAAATCAAGGCACAGCTTCCTCTTCCAAGCTAGTTAGAGATGGAGTGAAGGGCTTGCCATTGTAACTGTGTACTGATTTTATTTTGTTGAATAAAGAAAAAATTTGGAGGCTCAATTGTGGGGTATCTTTCATGTGTGGATTGTCATTGTCTTGCTGCAATCGAGGTGAAACTCCTATTTTTCCAATTTTTTGCACTTAATTATTGTCTGCCTGAATGGTTTCTTAAATCATAAGGATAGATCATTGTAAGTAAGCTTACTTACTTTCTATTTGCTGCATATGTTTGAATGAGTTAATACCCGTATGTTAAATAAGGTTATTTGCATACAGTATCATCCCTTTCTCATATGTATCTTCAGATTTGATAGTTCTGTATGCAAGAATTGTGTTGTAGCTTACAGGTTTGCAGTAGCTAGAAGATCTATGGTTCAGGTTTGATTCCATTGATTTCCAGCAAATATTGCTAAGATCGTGCCCCTCGGTGCTTCTCTACCAAGGCCCCTTTGCAGATCTGCTTCAACAACAAGCACCTTTCTTCCCCTTTCTCTCCTTTAAAATTATTAAACTTTCCTCAAACTGGTTACTTTAAGGTCTCTTTTTAAATCTGATCTATCTCATAAATAAAATCATACATATATCTAATTATCAATATCCCTTCAATTTTCTAGATCTTAGCTTCATTGTGCACATAAAGTTCAAATTCAAGAGATCTAGTTAAAATTGCCTTAGTTTCGCAAGTAGTTTTTTGAAAAATTCATAGCTTGCTGTTAAGGTAGTTTCATTTGCTGTTCAATAATTTCAATATTCTACAATATCAGTGCTGTTAATTGGCTGCAAAAACAGCAGGCCAAGATCCCAAGGAAATTTTGCTTTCCTTGGTTCCCTTTTCGTCGGTTTAACTAGTTTAATTTCATTAATTTTTTGAGATAAAGTAGGCTGAACCAAAGGCACTCTTAAACTGATTTGGGGCATTTGTTATTCTAATTCACTCAATTTCATTTAGCAGGTCTGACAGAGAAGAAATGAAGCCGCTGTCCAAAGTGGCTTTTGGAGCGCTAAAATGCCCCCAGGGAGCTCTCCTTTGTCACATAATTTGTAATTGTTTTGCATAAATTGTAATATCTTGGTTTCATCCCGTATAAGGAACAAGACAGCTCTGTTTTATCATTTCTTTGATATTGTAATCTCTGTAATAAAATCATCCTTTGAATAGGCTCTTTCGAGCCCATTCCCCATCCCCCCTGGGGGGATTCGCGTCGGTGGCTTTTTCGTCTTTTTTTTGCTTATTTCCTTTTACTAGAATTTATTTGATTGGTAGGGTAGTATATTTGATCTTTTTTTTAATTCCATATTCCATATCTTATTTTCAAAAGTAATCATAATACTTACCCCACGATTTCCCGAGTGACCCGCAAGGGGAAAGAGATTCGTGGTAGGATTAATCAGAAAAACGCATTTGTGTAGTTGTATTATTTTCTCATCATTTGTTTATCTTCATTTTAAAATTTACCCTTCCTTGATTCCCCGATTGAGATCCACTTGGATCGAAAGAGGTTCTTTGAGGCTTTTCTTTTAAGCAAGAACACATCTTTTAAAACTTATTAAAATTTACAAGACTCCAGTGTGTATGCTCTGCACTTGGCTGCGGTTCGTTTGATCAGTCAAGTTGTATCAAAAGCACTTGGGTGACTAGCATAATTAGGACTCACCTTCCCCAACTAACAAACCATCAAGTGAAAATCCAACACCTCGATCAAACCTTTACGATGGCAAAATACCCAAAGGAAGTGGGAACCTACTGAAAAGTGACTTCGGGGCGCCGATCTCTGTCACACCGTAACAGGTGCGTTACGAACACAGCCCCAGACACTCCATTTCAGCCCACATATTCCTTGTGGGTAGCCGTATAGGCTTTGTTTTAGACATACTCTAAGTACTCTCGGGTATATCTGGAGTCCCCCTTAAGCCTAATTTAAACAACTCACACTCCAATTTTAACTTAAAACACACCAAGATGCAATCGCAAAACATTTATTCCAAACACATGCAAGCACACTGATCTCTTTGGACTCCAATTTTAAGGCACTGGTCTTTTCTGCTTCATATATATATATTGTGCATCAACTTTGTGCTTTCGTGTGTATCTTTGTATCTTGTCATCTTGATTGCTTATAGTTAAAATATTCAAACTCCAAAATAACTGATTCAGTACAACATCATTACACTAAGAAATAATCCTTAGTAACTTAATAGGGTCTACCCCCCTTGGCTTCATTAGGAGTTGAGCCTAAACGGAGGAGTCAAGAACAAGGTGACAGCCTTGACTCAAGACTTTCCCCCAAGGACACACCGAGTGGATTGAAGATTTCTGCCACGTGATCCAGGTGTGTGAAAAGGCGGAAACAGTAGGTAGCATAACCCTATTTATCAACATTCTCCAGAATCATGGTGGTCACATCTGCCCTGGGCACAGTCTACCCAATCACTTCAAAGCATGGAAAGAGTCCAGGTCTCGTAGCAATCTTCATTAATGCAGACCTCTCTATGTTGACATAGATGTTTTCTTCCTCAAATCCTATGTCAGGCACCTCTCGGCGCGTAATCAATCTATAGATTTCTCCCCACTGATATTCCGGCTCTACACCAATTATGCATTTGGTGTCTTCATAAATATATTCCACTCTGGTAATGACTTCGACATCGGGTTCTTCTTCGATTGCGGGATCCTTCTTCTTTTGACGCTTAGACATTTTAAGTTCTGATGAATTTCCCTGTCATGTACAAAAAGGTATTAAGTTCTGCTAGGTATTTTTCGGACGATTTTAAATATTAAGATAATAATATAAAGGTTTTACCTCGTCTGCGTTAAACATGACTGCAATGAATAAAAATTTAGCAAAATTCATTCAACAAATGCTCCTGCCCGAAAAACTGGAACCAACTTAATCCAACAAAGCTCGAGTGTGTGAAAACAAGGTCTATGTCACAAATAAAACAATTTTGGGCTTTCTATGGGAGCCATGACCACGAAGTTATGCGGAACACCGACGGCACTTACTTCAACAACTCAAAGAGAACACTTCAGAAGATAGTACTGTATATGTGCATTCTATGGGCCATCTTAGACTGGGCGATGCTATACTATCCCAGACCGGTTCAGGTTCGAATTCGACCGTGAACTGGGTCGCTCTAAATAGCCAACTGAAAACAATGACGAGGTCTTGGTTTGAAAGACGTGAGTGACCAAACCAGTGGAAAATTTTTGACATTCCCTAGGGAAGCCCTGAAAATCTTCCCTCAATGACCAAACATAAAATGGGGCAAACTGGTGCAGACAGTGTAACAACCGTCTGTACTTGTTTCCCCAACCATCGAGTGCAGGGTAAAAGACCACAATGGCCGCATAAGAAAAATACTCTGTAGGCTACAAAAAACTCTTCTACTAATAGTCACCATACTCGCCTCCGCATATATACACGTTACGACGGGAAACTGAGCAAAAACCCTAACCACGGAAACAAGAAATAAACTCGTCTAGTCAAACGGAATGGGATAATGAGTACAAAGGCCTACCTGGAATTGCTGCGCGACTGGCGGGAGGAAAACCATTGAGTATCCATGGTGGAGCCACCTAGGAATGAGGGTACCGACAACGAGGGTCCTGGTTAGCTCGAGCATAAATGACAGCACAGAGACAGTCCAAAAATAACAATAAAATAATCATCTACCCGACCCAATATATATATATATATATATATATATATATATATATATATCCTTGGTCAACTATACTCAGCGGGAAAAGATCATGGAGCGGTAAACAAGGGATCAGAGAGCATAACAACATTGCCTCCTTTAACGTCGGGCGATGAAACAGTTGGGATAAACGTCGAGGCATCGGAGAGAAACCAACGATATTTGCATCGGATCTCACAATATTAAACGTCGGAATCATAGAAGGATGAAGAGCCACAACGACGGAAACATAAAATACATAGAGTTCCGCAAATTGGCACAATCGGAGAAAAAACCCACATAACTTAAACCAAGAAATCTCGGTTCCATAGAAAAGTAAAATCAAACCACCAGAAAGACAACGCTTCCAAAGGCCGCAATGGCGGAGGCCAAAAAATCAAAGATCAACGAAACAAAACGACGCGGTCGAAAAATTTAATGTGATGTGCTATCCACAACCATGGGAAACATAGAGACAATATGTCCTGACGAGATTCCAACTGATAGCCGATTAAGACAAATAAGCAAGTAAAGGAAATAGAGAAAACAATTAGAGCTGGCTTCTTATTACTCCTCCGCAATGGCGAGCGTGTAGGTGACTAAACTTCCGATTTGAACATCAAAACACTTCCGACGGCAGGGTAAAACTTGAAACAAGTAGTGAAACATTTGGCATAAAAATATTCTTTCTGCGGAATACCAAAACTCAAAAGTCAAGCCAAAATGAGCTAAAGGAGGGTCCTGAATGTTTTTTGAATTTTGGGAAAATGTTACAGCTGCAACAATTGGCGACTACCTGGTGAACCCCAGATTTCTGACTTAACTTTTTTTCAGTAAAAGACTGTCTATCTCAAAAGTTGAAATCTTCTATATGTTTTCATTCCTAAGATGGCAAACCCATGTCTTTAAATCCTCGAGCAACAGTCCATTCTTTGGGGAATGGGAACACTCAAAATATTTGAAAGTCCGGATAACTCTTTTGAGGCCTAATAAGTGAGATTTATTTTACCTTTGTCTTTAGGTATTTTCTAGCTTGGACACCACAGGATCGTAACATATGGTAAACAAAACTATTCCTTTGTTCCTCATTCCCATGCCAATTGCACTTTTGTGCCATTTGAAATTTTGTTCTTTTGAGTCCTCCATCTGTCTTTCTTTCTGGATTTTATTCAAGCTTTTCTATCGATAATGTCCTTTTGTGTGAGAGAAGAATTTACTTTTCAGCTCACGGAATGAGAAGAACTTTTGGCAATTTGAAATTCATGTTTCTGATACTTTGCTTTGATATGTCTTGCTTCTTTAAGGAGGTTTTTTTTTTTTGATAGCCTTTAGGCTTTCTGAAATCATGGCATGGGATCATTTATATATAGTAAACTGTTTACCTTGCTTCCTCTCCGTGGGTCCTTTTCCATCACTCCTTAGGACATCTTAGATGTGAAATGGATGGAGCCTCGAAATAGTATTCCATACCTCTTAATTCTGAGTTATTTACAGTGGTTAAGTAGAGCTTCAATGAGTGCATGGCCAATTAGGAACACTTCCTACTATAAGACATTCTATTATTTAAAACGCACAGTCTTTTCCTCAAGATTTCAGTTAATTAAGAACCTTGATGTTTCCCATGCAACCAAAAGTTTGCTTCTTTATTGAAAACCAAAATAACTAAAAACAAACCGTTAAAACAAAACAAAAAAGCATCAATACATTCATGTACAAAATATTTAAAGAAAAAGAAACTTGTGTGCCCACCACTGAAAATCCTTCAATCTAATGAGTCAAGGGGCTAGGCTGTATTGCAGACAAAAATACCTATCCATGGTCTAATTGTACTATTTTTGAAATCGAAACCATGTCTATTGATCTACAGTCATCCTTATCAGCCTGAGGAAATTGAAGGAGATCAGGCTGAGTGTCAATCATCGAGCTAGCTTTTTCTGAGCCATGATATCTTAGTTCAAGCTCAGTTAGATAATTTCCCAGAACAAAATTAGCAGATTCATTTCCTTCTCCCAACTTAGTGATAGTGTGTTTCATGTATGGTTCTCTTGAAATTTTGATCTATTTTGGGGTACCCTTATGAGGTAACCATAAATGAGACCAGTCTGAGTAAAAATACCCCTTTATCCTGGTAGACCAATCTCGATTCAGAATAAGCCCATATCCATCCGGTATGTTAGCCACCATAATATTAATAAATTGACATATCGTGTTATTTGCAGACAAACGAATGAGCACATTCTTCATCTCCCCCACTACTTTGACACCTGTTCTTTCTAGTTGAACTACTTCCGAGGCTGTGGGCTTGGAATGCCCATTAATCTTTTTGCATACTACAAGTGGCATAACTTTTATCGATGATCCAAAATATACCAAGAAATTATGCACATTATGATTCAACACTTCTAGAGTCAAAAGGAAAGGTGGGGTTTTAGCTTTTTCTTCCCAACTTGGTTCGACGTCTTCCTCCCCCGGTTGGTTTTTAGTGGGTATTTATTTTTTAGGATCCTCAGTCTTTTCAGTGTTTCCTTTGTTAACATCTACTTGTCCTTCCATAAGTTTGGCATGCTCATTGATTTGCTCTATTTCCTGGTTGACAGTAGTAACTTTGGGTACTTTATCTTCAATATTGTCATTTAACTGTCTCTTCACATTCTCTTGCAACTTCTTAATCTTTGAAATTGTTGCATTGTCTTTAATTATCAGATCGATGTCTTTTGTTGCTATTGGTATGTTCTCAGGTTTAGAAGTACCATTTTCTATATCAAACATCGAGACACAATCCCATAAAAACATGGTATCATTATCCTGTCTTTCTATGGTCTAAAAACTCTTTTTCTCTTCGCCACTGTCCTTAGTCAATTTAGAGTCCAAAATATGATTCATTACGAATGTCATCGAATTTAGCCATTGAGGACAATTCTTTTCATAATGGGGTTGTTGGTGAAAAGTGCAGAAACTGTCCATCCCTACCTCTGTTAGATTCATTGATGCTGAATTAGGCGAAGGGGTCTTCAATTGGTTGTTATCCTCCTTTTTTTTGTAGTAGGGCTTATAAATTTTCTGAACTTCCCTTTCTTTCTCCAGATCTATTATTCTGTTGGAGAGTTTTTGAATCATTTTTAGCATTCCCTGAAAATCATGTGATTGCTCCTCCTTAGGTTTAGACAACAATAAGGCTCTTCTCCCGGCAGTTTTTTCTCTAGGTAGCTCAGGATAATCTTCTATACTTTCCTTTTTAGCCTCTACTCTTTCTGCCTCTTTGTAAGTCTCTTCTAGTGTAGGTTTGACCTTCATTTTTCCAAAACATGGCCAACTCAGGTCCCAGAGCTGAGGTATAATATTCAATTAGGACCTTATCTGAGGGTCTATCAGTTTGAGAGAAGTTCTTGAGGTAAGTTGAAAACCTTTGAGTGAAATGATGTACCTTCTCATTCTTTTCTTTTTTTAAAACATCCAGACCTTTCATTAGTGATGCATGTGTCTTTTGGGCTGCATATTTACTTCTGAAAATTATTTCAAAGGTGTCCCAATCAGGGATAGAGTTTGTAGGAAAACCAAAATACCATGATGTTGCTGTGCCTTTAAGAGTATGTGGGAAAATTATACAAACCACATCTTCATATTCCCCAACCCTTAACCCTTCTATTGCCAAATATAAGATTTTGCAAGTGGTCATCTACGACAACCTTCTCATTGCGATCAAACTTAGGCAGCAACTTCTCAAAAGCTTGAGGTAGGTTATGCAATGGAGGTGTTAGGTTCAAAGGTAATATGGCTTTCCAAGCCGGTGGTGGGTTGGGCTGATTCGCATTTATACCAGCCATGAGCAGAGGTGAAAGCACAAGAGCCTAAATAAGGAGCACCGTAAGGTGAAACCGGGCTTACTTGCTTCCAAGGTTGAACCAACTCCTGTAAGTCTGCTTCTACAAGTTCTTCCAAACTCTAAGCACCACTGAGTCTTCCAATATAAGTACTTGGGTTAGTACACAAGCTTCCAAAATATTGCTAGTGGGGTACTCTCAGGAAAATGGGTTTCCTCGGCCATCCATGCACTGGCGGCCCTCCTTCTAGCGCCAGAAACTGTTGAGGCATGGAAATTCACAGGCGACAATAGTAAGGGATTCTCCCCAGTCAACATTCCCAATTATCCCATGACTATTTGGTGTAGGGAATTCATCCGGTTTGTGGTCTGGCTATCGTAGGTCAAGTAACAAAAATAAAAGGTTTTATCGGTTGCAGCCCGAACCACGGTATATATTTTTGTATTTTTGACTTACAGTATGATATGCAAGTGCCTATTTAACATGCAGACTTGATAAATAATGCCAGGAGTATTCATAATGTGATGCGCAGGTTCTTACCTCTCATCTTAAAACTCTCAAGCATCTAAATCACACACAAAGTAAATCTAACTACCTACCTATCCCCAGGGATCCAATTTGTAACCGATTAATGATTAATGTATATTGTGCATGCATTATAAAGAGAAATTACAGATAGCTTGTATTTCTTCCCAAAAACACATGAACAATTAAAGATATCTAAACAATCAGATAGCCAATTGCTTATGAACAATATTCATTACTCATGGTGGTAATTTCACAGAATAAATTAGAAATCATTCAAACAAGAACATAGGTCCTAAGAGTCAGAACGATCTCACAGTTAGTGGACAAAAAGTCAAAAATGAAACAGTTCATCTTCAACCAATCCATAGCATAACATTTGAACATCCCACCAAACTTTCTCTCACAGGAAAAACAATAGTTCTTTATTGCAAAAGGAAATAGTTCTTCTTACAATATCTCTTCACTAATCTAACTAGGAAAAAGTCCTTTCTTCCTCTAAGTCCTCTATATTGATACAAAAGAATAAGACTGTTGGGCTTCCCACAAATAACTCTTGGGCTTCCCCAACTCTTCGTCTCCCAAAATTTACTTTTATTAAGTGTTTACAAAAATTACAAAATCATATGGCCAAAGTGAACAAATATTCATGAAGAGGGCCCCGCGGGATTATTTAGAAATTTCTTCCATGCTGAAGCCTCTGAAGCGATACTCTCAAATTTAGAAGGTTCCAAGAATCTAATATTTATCTCTAATTTTGCAGCTTGGTTCTTGATGGCTTCGATTCTGGCTGCACTCAGGTGAAACTGATCTTCTAATAGCTGCACACTGATTGCGGAATGATCTACATCATTCCTTAAGGTCTGTTCATCTAAAGGCTTAATGTCCTGTATTCTTCTTTCATCCTCTTGGTACTTTTTCTGCAAAATTTCCACAAACAGGATGTGGTTCGGAAACGCATATATTCTTTGTTCAGCCTCTACCTGGCATTGGTTATAAGTAATCAGAAGTCTTCTAAACAATTATGTACATGTCCCTTTAGTCTTTCTAACATCCTTCTTGAACTCCTCGGCTGTGTTGATGGAAAATTCCAATAAGTCGTAGTCCTGCCTAAGGGCCTGTTGATCCTTTGAGGGTAACTCTGCAGGAGCTTCTTCATTGGTTTCTAGTCTTTCCATCCTTGCTGCCAGAACTTCCGGGATGTCCTAAGATCTGTCAACAAAATATGAGGAGGTCTCCAAAATCTCCTCCAACCAGCTATCTATCTACAAAACCCTACATCTTTCCTCCTCTATAGATACCTACAGCTGAAGCATTTTGGCTCTCTGTGCCAGCACATGTTCTTTGAAAGGTTGGAGACTAACCTGTTGTTATTTGGCTTCCTCTAAAGCTGCTGTCAATGAGGTAATATGCTCTTGAAGCTTTGTCTCCTGCTCTTGATATTTCCTCTCATTCGCCTCCAAGGTAGTCTTCTGCAACTCTAGATCCTTTATCCTATCTAGCAGTTGTTCCTTCTCTGCCCTCAATCCTTGATATTCCTATTGTACCTTCTCCAGACACTGTTGGACGATCTCCATAGATTTTCTCTCTATTTGGAGAACTTGAAGTTCGGCCTTTGAAGAATTGATTTCCTTTTGTATGTCTTCAAATTTTCTCTTTAACTTATTGTTTTCTTCTCTTTCCTTTATCAGGGTATCTTTTAGTTGAGAAGAAGACTTCTTAGACTACTCCAGATCTGTCATTATTTTATTTACATTGTATTTTCAAGCATGGATTAATGCAGCTCCTGCTCTGATAGTGAACCTGGGGTATCTATCTGTCCCGTATACAATGGTTGTATCATTTATCATATTAACAGACAGCCCCTCGGTCTCAACCTTCCTCTCGGTTCTCTCTACTATCATTTTCTTCTCTTTATCATAAAAGATAGTATTAAAATCAGGTACCTCTTCCCCTTTCTTCTGTTCAAAGGGGATTATCCTAATGGTGGGGACCATAGACTATCCCGGTGTGATGATAGTAGGTACTTTAGGAACTTGAATTTCGTGGTTTTCCACATCCTGGGCCTGAATGTCTGCTACGTCAGGGGCTGATTGTTCTATGACTATTTCGGTCAGCTTCATCTTCTCTGCCTCCTGCTTCTTCAGCTCCTCATCTAACTTCCTTTTTCTTTCTTCTTCTTCGAGCTTGGCAGCTTATTCTGCCTTTCTGGCTGTCTCTTGTGTAACTCTTCTTTTCTCCTCCTCCTCTCCCTTTAGCCATCCTTCGGCTTCTTGGGCTAATCTTTGAGTTTCTTCATTTCTTTTCTTGGTTTCCTCTTCCTCGGCCTTTGTCTGCTCATCTTGTCCCTTCCCACCTTTGGTGGTAATTTTGTTTTTAAATCTCTTCCTTAAGGTAGTCATGTTTATTGCACTACGAAAAATGGACTCTTCTCTGTCCCAGTGGCTGGTGTACTCAAAATGGACATTAGCCTCTTTGCAGTGCTCTACAACTTTATTACGAGAGTCATTCCTGTGGAACGACATTTCCCCAAAATGGAACTTCTCCAATTCCTCCACAAATTCATCGTCCTTCTTCACTCTAGTAAATTTGTAACTCCCTAATCTTAAAGGCAAAGGTGGGTATGTTGCCTTCTTATGTTCGAATAAGAAACTTCCTATGCTATCTAGAAATACTTGCCTGACTGCCTCTTTGTGAATTACATAGTCTGTGGCATACTTCGGTAGTAGTGAGGGTGCTCTCGAGCCTCCAAACATTCTGAAATAGAGCCCATCCTCAGTCAAGTAATAATCAACATACTCTTCAATCATCTGCAATGCCTCCTCCGACATGCAGTCACATTCTTTTAAGAAAATAAGGGTATATAATGGCATAATGAAATGTTCACACACCTCCTTGTAATGATTGTGGTATTTATGGGCCCATAGTGGCTTGTATGCTAAGTAAATGGGTGATCTTTCCCTATCCCAGATGCATCTCAGGTTAGGGAAGGGTTGATTGCATAGTATGCAATCAATCAGTATGGAGCTCATATAGAAATCCAACCTCTTTTGGGACACCCCTCCTAATGCTGATGCCATGCAGGCCGAGAGGCTATTGGACACAATATTATCCGAATTGAAAATGGTCCCCTGTGTTGCAACATAAAAGATTATCGGATCCCACACCAATTTGAAGCTTTTGCCATGAGCTCTCCCAAAAATCCTATTAAGAATCAAGGCAATGAACCTATAAGGGGTTCTTAGGCTTACTGTGTCATATTCTCCAGTTGGCCTAGTTATAAAGTTTTTTCCAGGCATGAGCATCCTTTTGGGCGTCTCAACGAGATCCATCCTGATGCTTTTCAGCCAGTATTCAGTTAGATATGTTTGTGCTTCTGGAAAGTGGTAGGCCAGGGCTACATATCTAGGGCTATAGGAAGCATAACCCTGTTTATCAACATTCTCCTGAATCATGGTGGTCACATCTTCCCTAGGAAGAATCCACCCAATCACTTCAAAGCATGGAAAGAGTTCAAGTCTCGTAGCAATATTAATTAATGGAGACCTCTCTATGTTGACATAGATGTTTTCTTCCTCAAAGCCTATGTCAGGCACCTCTCGGTGAGTAATCAATTTGTAGATTTCTCCCCACTGATATTCCGGCTCTACAACAATTATTCATTTGGTGTCTTCATAAATATATTCTACTCTGGTAATTAATTTGACGTCGGGTTCTTCTTCGACTGTGGGAGCCTTCTTATTTTGACGCTTAGACATTTTAAGTTCCGATGAATTTCCCTATCATGTACAGAAAGGTATTTAGGTTCTGCTAGGTATTTTTCAGACAATTTTAAAAATTAAGGTAATAATATAAAGGTTTTACCTCGTGTGCGTTAAACATCACTGCAATGAATAAAAATTTAGCAAAATTCATTCAACAAATGCTCCTCCCCAAAAAACTGGAACCAACTTAGTCCAACAAAGCTTGAGTGTGGGGAAACAAGGTCTACGTCACAAATAAAACAATTTTCAGCTTTCTGTGGGCACCCTGACGACGACGTTACGTAGAACATTGGAGGCACTTACCTCAGCAACTCAAAGAAAACACTTCAGAGGATAGTACTATATATGTGCATTCTACATTCCATCTTAGACTGGGCAATGCTATACTATCCCATACCAGTTCGGGTTCGAATTCGACCATGAACCAGGTCGCTCTAAACCGTGAACTGAAAACAACGATGAGGTCTTGGTTTGAAAGACGTGGGTGACCAGACCAGTGGAAAAATTTCAACATTTCCTAGGGAATCCCTGAAAAATCTTCCCCGAACGACCAAACATAAAATGGGGCAAACTGGTGCAGACAGCGTAACGATCGTCTACACCGGTTTCCCCAACCATTGAGTACAGGGTAAAAGAACATAACAGCCACAGAAGAAAAATACTCTGTAGGCTACCAAAAACTCTTCTACTAACAGTCACAATACTCGCCTCCGCATATATACACGTTACGACAGGAAACTCAGCGAAAACCCTAACCGCGGAAACAAGAAATAAACTCATCCAATCAAACGAAATGGGATAATGGGTACAAAGGCCTACCTAAAACTGCTGTGCGACTGGCGAGAGGAAAAACATTGAGTCTCCATGGAAAAGGCACCTAGGAACGAGGGTACCGGCAGTGAGGGTCCTGGTTAGCTCGAGCGAAAACAACAGCGCAGAGACAGTCCAAAAATAACAATAAAATAATCAACTACCTGACCCAATATATATATATCCTTGGTCAACTATACTCGGCGGGAAAATATCATCGGGTGGTAAACAACAAGGGATCAAAGAGCGTAACAACATTGCATCCCGTAATGTCACGCAATGAAACAGTTGGGAGAAACGCTGAGGCATCGGAGAGAAACCAACGATATTTGCATCGGAGCTCGCAATATTAAACATTGGAACGATAGAAGGATGAAGAGCCGCAATGGAGGAAACATAAAAGACATCGAGTTCCGCAAATTGGCACAATCAGATAAAAAACTAACATAACTTAAACCAATAAACCTTAGTTCCGTGAAAAATTAAAATCAAACCACCAAAAAGACAACGCTTCTCAGAGCTGCAACGGCGGATGACGAAAACTCAAAGATCAACGAAACAAAATGGCGGGGTCAAAAAAGTTAATGTGATGCGCTATCCGCAACCGCGGGAAATGTAGAGACAATATGTCCCGATGGGATTCCAACCGACAGCCGATTAAGACAAATAATCGAGTAAAGGAAACAGAGAAAACAATCAGAGCTGGCTTCTTATTACTCCTCTGCAATGGCGGGCGCGCAGGTGACTAAACTTCCGATTTGAACATAAAAACACTTTCGACGGCAAGTTAAAACTTAAAACAAGTAGTGAAACATTTGGCATAAAAATATTCTTTCTGCGGAATACCAAAACTCAAAAGTCAAGCCAAAATGAGTTAAAGGAGGGTCCATTTTTTTTTTGATCTTTGGGAAAATGCTGCAGCTGCAACAAAACCGCAGGACTTCAGCCTCACTTTCCCTACTATGTGTCTCTTTTGATTCACATAGAATGTCCTAATATGATTGTCAAGCGCACTGTGATTGATGAGGGCGCTGTTGTTTTTGTGATGTCTTTATCGTGCTGGAAGGGTCGGGGTTCCCCTGAGCTGTCTAAATTAGTGACCATGTTAACTTCGTTTGATGGGAGATCTTTTAGGGTGCATGGCATCCTTCCTTCCCTTAAAGACCATTTGGGAGGGAAGACCATTGCGATGGAGGTCGAGGTGGTTGATGCGCCCCTTGAATATAATATCTTGCTGGTTAGGAACTGAATGTACAACATGCAAGCCATTGCTTCTTTTCTGTTCCGTGGTGTATGCTTTCCACATAACGAGAAGATCATAACGAGAAGATCAAATGACATTCAAGAATCTATCTGTAACCGCATCTTTGGGAGCTTCAATTCCGATTGTTGAACATCCTCAGCCGGCAACTAGGAGTGTGGGTGTAGGCATGTACCGATCCCTCATGGGAAGCTTTAGTTGTCTTGCACCAATCCTCATGACAGGATCTAGTTATGATGAGGCTTCGACATCTATGAGATTGGTGTATTTTTGCACAAGTCATATGGAATATCCTTGGATTCTTTCTGCACCGACTACTTCGAGTGAGCCTGTCGTGATGGATGTGCCGTTTCCTACAGCTATGATAGCTTATCAAGCTAATCTCAAGTGTGTTACAGAGCCTAGTCCTTACTCTTTGCAGACGGAGGAGGAGGACCCTTATGTGATGCCAGCATGGGAAGTACAGTCTTCTCATGCACATGACTGTCTTGATATGGTTTTCCCTTCAGATGAAGCGATTATCAAGGCTATGTCGGGAGTTGAGCCACCATGGGAGGAACTCCATCATAGATCGTACTTTCTTTCAGAGCTTGACTGCTTGTAGCATGAGGATTTTATAGCGGTTCTTAGTCAGAGAGTTGGTAGTCCTTTGGTTCCATTAAGCTCTCCTGGTTCGATGGCTAATGGAAACATGGCAAACATATATTCAACGATTCCTATCAACATCTCTCGCAATCCTGGCACAATAGAGAATGTCTATATTGGGGCAGAATGTTCCCATGCTGAGATTCTTGAATACACTGAGCTATTTAAGGAATTCTGTGATATTTTTGCTTGGTCTTACGATGATATGCCAGGTATTGACCCTCGAATTGTCGAGCATGAGATTAAGACTTACCCCAATGCTAAGCCAGTTCGACAATGTTTATGTGTGGTGAATCCTAGGAAAGCACCCGTGATTAAGGCAGATATAGTGAAGCTGTTGAAAGCCAGTTTCATATATCCCATTCCCTTAACTAAGTGGGTTTCAAACCCCGTTCTAGTGGATAAGAAATAGGGAGCGATCCGCATATTTACTGATTTCCACGATTTGAATCGTGCCTGTCCTAAAGACAACCTCCCCACACCATTTATTGATCAGATTTTGGATGAGTGTGCGGGTAGCGAGGTGTTCTCCTTCATGGATGGATTTTTCGGATATAATCAGATACATATTAAACCTGAAGACCAACATAAGACTGCATTTATATGTCCTTGGGGAACGTTTGCATATCGAAAAATGCCTTTCGGCCTTAAAAACACAGGAGCTACATTTCAGCGGGCGATGACCTTGATCTTCCACAATCTCAAGTCAATTATCGAAGTATTTTTGGATGACCTCGCTGCTCATTCTCGTATGAGAATGCGTCATCCCTATCACTTGAGATTGGTATTCGAAAGATGCTGGCATTATTTGGTTAGATTAAATCCTCATAAGTGCATATTTTGTGTGAAGTCAGGTCGTTTGTTAGGAATCATCGTTTCTAAAGATGGTATAAGGGTCGACCCTTTGAAGGTTGAGGAAATACTTCAGCTGTCTCCCCCGAAGAATATTCGTCATCTTCAGTGTTTGTAAGGCATGGAAAACTTCTTACGAAGATTTTTTGTCAACTTCTCCAATTTGACTAGAGGCTTCATGCATCTCTTTAAGAATGACACCCCCTTTTACTGGGATGAGCGAGCCCAGGAGTCCTTTGATGCACTCAAGCGAGCCCTAGTATCAGCCCCAGTGATTAGTCCCCAGACTATAGCCATTATTTTCTATTATATGTGGCTGCATCATTAGAGATGATTGGTATGGTTTTGGTTCAAGAGGATGAGGAGCTCCAAGAGCATGTCATATATTATTTGAGCCGAAACCTTATTGATGTAGAGATTCATTATTCTCATGTCGAGAAGCTTGATTTAGCTACCGTACACGCGGTTCAGTGGTTGAGACATTATATTCTCCTTCACCAGACTTTGGTTGTAGCCCATGTCAATCCATTTCAATTCGTCCTCACTCGAAGGATGATTGGGGGAAAATATAATAAATGGATTGTCATTCTGTAAGAATTCGATATCAATTTTGTTTCAGTAAAATCGAAGAAGTCTTTAATTTTTTCAGAGCTTATATCGGATTCCCCGAGCAAGGCCGAGGAGTTGCTTTGTGAAGATACATTTGTCTATCCGTCCAAGGGTGTTTAGTAAAGGAGACTTGGTCCTTTTGTGGGATCAACTGAAAAAACCCTTGGGGGTAGGGAAATCTAATTCTGTGTGGCATGGTCCTTATGTGGTCAAGCGTGTGTTAGAGAAGGGTGCGTATGAGTTAGTGGATTACGAAAAAACGGCCTTGGCAGAGCCTAGAAATGGGCTCTGTTTTAAGAAATACTATGCATGATCTTCAGCTAAGGCTGCTTATTGTATATTATTGCACAGTTTTGCATAGTTAGGTATTTTTCTTATCGTGATCGGATTTGTGATTAGTTTCTGTTTCTTTTGGCAGATGTCAATGGAATCTTCCATCTACATAGGATTCATGGATAATGCAAGCTGTCACACTCAATACTCAGCCTCTGCTGCTTGGGTGATTTATACTCCTATGGGTTAGGTACTGTCTTCAGGAGGCGTATGTATACGACCATCTTCCAACAATGTTGCTGAATATAGTTCCGTTATCGAGCTTCTACGGGATGCCATTTCACATGGCGTTCTCTCTCTTGAGGTACGTCTTGATTCAGAGTTTGTAATGTCACAGCTCAATGGTTTGTACTATGTTAGAGATCCGATGTTATTGAGAATATTCTTGCATGTGAGATTGTTAGAATGACAATTTGACAATATAACATATATATACATTCCAAGAAATAATCATCAAGTTACTAAATCATATGCTAACTATGTGTTAGATTGACATTTCTTTCATTCATAATAAATTAATCACAAACACAATTTTTACACATGTAAATAAATAAACTGATCACCATAAAACTTTTTATATATACATCCAAACTATGATAATACATAGTGTCATGATACAAAATTGGGGCTTTCGAGCCACCAACATATAATACACGGTAGTAAAAAATGTATACACCCCCAGGTGTCTAATCCTATGGAGGAGGAGGAGGGTTGTGATCATGGAAGGTCACTACAGCTCTAGTTAGCCATCGAAATAATCGCACCCATGCGCATGGTACACCCACTACCTGTCGCTGCATAGCCTCATGCAAGTCCTCGACTTGCACCATGGGAACTCTATGTGTCAGTCTCACAAAATTGGTACGAATGCTTTGGAGTGTCCACTCCGCATCCACACCCGTGATGTCATCTCCTCTTCCCCTCTATCTATGATGAGGGAAGCCTTCTGGCCACCGTGGTCCCACATCTGCACACAAATGGTAGATGTCACTATGTATTGTCACGCAAAAATATGTCTTTTTGATTCCAAATAATCATGAAAACAAAAAAAATTAAATAACTCAAAAAATTTAAAAAGAGAGGGTCGAGATTTGTTACCTATATCGCCATATGTCCATCTTGCTGGTAAAGGCATGTCCCGGTCCCCCCGGAAATCTATCCTTGCATAGGGGTAGTCATCGATGGCAACTATTTGTCATTACCACCACGGAAAAAAGTTAGCTGGATATGGGTTGGCCACCCTACCACCCCCCAGTCTGCGTATAGCATCTGCCCAACGCCGTTGGGCCGGATATCAAACCCCATGGAGAGGAACTTCCACTCTGGGGCTCAATCCTGGAACACGCTCGAAGAAAAACGTGCTCAAAATACTACTGAACCCGAATTTTCGCACTCTACCTGCCTTACACTCACTGAGATGATGTTTCATGTTTCTCAGTAGTGTAGTGCTCCAGTCATAAATCATGGGTCTCATGCACTCCACTGCATAGAACATTAGAGGCCGCGAGGCTTGGTGGAGTGATGCCAAGTCTGCTATCCTACCCAATGTCAAAAGTATGGCCTTTAGGCCCAGCACCTATATAGCGTTTGTAGGGACCTGAATCCCCACCTTCTCGGTGTCTGGATAGTAGTACACTGCAATGTACTCGTTGATAGTTAGGCAACCTCCTGGCCCACCACGAGAATGAAGGTTCACCACTTCCCCTCGTCTATAAATCCCAGTAATGAAGTATATGTCCTCCACCTCTATGGTGAGGGACATCCCATCTATCTGGAAGGACTTTGAGTCTGGATCCCAGTAATCCACCAGCATCTGTAATATTCCTTGTTTGGCCTTCAAACCACTAGGACACCAAAACTTGTAGAGTCCACATGCACGTAGATCTTGTAGAGCCATTAGATCGGCCCTTACTGCTTCCTCTACCTCACCATGTTCACGCTCTCTCCAATTTAGGACCATCTTGCACAAGAAAGTGCAAATTTTCCCATTAGATTATTAAGAAAACCTTATGTGCAGTCTCATACAAGACTGTTTTCAAAACAGTCGTGTATGTACGCGGGTTTGAGGGTATTTTACACGTATATCTTGTCCTATACGCAGAAAAAACCTTGATTTCCATGTGGGCCACAACGCTCATTTTAGGTTGGCCTAGAAATCTTAATTGACCTTGGAATTTCATGAAAATTGCATCGAAATGAAAGAGAAGAGCATGGGTAAATACCTGGAATAAACGGTAGTGGATTCCATTGGCTGGATCTTCTGGAATTCGCTGGTAAAAATCAGAGATCAAATGGGTAAAAGTTTCAAATGTTTTATAATATTTTGAATTGCTTACTATTTATAGAAAATTTTCAAATATTTGAAAATTTTTACCCCCTTTCCTATAGTTTCGACATTTTCTAACCATTTTGGACCGTTTTTGACATAATTAATCTTGTAGAGGACCTTTTTCAGTGCCGTTTCAACCATTAGATTGACCCGTTCGTGCCGATCTCATGTATCATGTCTAAACTGGCATATAGGTTAGTTTTCATCACTGTTTGCATTTTACATGGCCTTATGACCATATCATCATGACCTTAGGTACGAACCCACTTTGTTATGTCACAGAACCTTCTTGTTGTTTTAGAAGTGGCATGATACGAGTGGTAGAGGTTCAACTTACATGGGTACCCTAGTTAGGGCGTTATTCACATTTGGTGGCCATGCCAATGTTTTCTCTTTTAGGGTGTGGGAGTCTATTGTATAGTACTACCATTACATTTTGCAAGAGCCTCATACTTCTCTTGATCTTTTGCTAGCTTATTTCCTTCAGGACTCCCTCATGTCAAGTTGTGAATGCATTATCATGAGCTTTTCCTGCCTTATTGAGCCTTATGCTGGCTCCCCTGACATTGTGTTTCAGCCATATAGCCCGAGATTCTCTCATCTCTAGCCATGCAGAGCCATTTTTTATATATCCTTCGCAGCTTGTTTCCCTTTTTACCTGGAGGGGATTCTCCCCCGAGTGTCGATATCCTACACATGTATCCTTGCATTGAGCATAGGTTTGTTCCACTGCTTGGAACTAGTTTGTTTTCCCTTATGACACTCGTCTCCTCCTAGTCTGTAACTATAAAGCCATTTTATTCTTTTTCAAGCTTTTTAAGTAATTGAAAAAGTCCAAAAAAAATCAAAAAACCAAAAATTCGGAGAAGGAAAGATGTTATCTGTGGCAGCTGTCGAGTCGTGTCTCCTTCGAACAGAGAACTGTATATCACATCCATTGGTTGGGTTATAGTTTGACTTTAGGAGCTGTACTCGTTTATCTGAGTTTATCTCCACTAACTAGTTAAGCTTCCAGTCCCTATGGAGCCTCTGTCGATGCCTCCTGTGTCACAGATATGTCTCAGTTTGTATATCCCTTCTATGCTGCCTTCATTCAGTCACCATACGCCGTCATGCTCTTGTTCAAAGGAAGTTGAAGCATGAGTCGGCCATTCCTCAGTTCTCTTGACTTTGCATGTCGACCATTCCCGGTACAGTTACTGGTTCATGCACCTTATGATCGAGTCCTTCCACATTATATAGCTTTGCTGAGTACCTCATGTTGGATGATGGGGGATGCCTTAATGCCCTCCTTCCAGCAGATTTCATCCCATCGACTTCAAATCATTTATTCTGGGATTGGAATCTAGAGTCGTTTTGAGTGCCTTGAGACTTGCAGTCATCAGTGGCAGGTTCTCTCGCCATCGACAGTCTTTTGGAAATACATCAATGTCCCCTGATCGATGGATCCTCTCAAGTGTTCGACCTCAACACATTTATTCACACTTGTTAGTTTGCACACTAGTACCTTGATTCCCATTTTCATCATCAGTGGCTGATATCGCGTCTGTTCACGGTATACATTAATGACCGGTAATCAGATGATGGACTACTATGTTCAACCTCGACACCTCTATTCGCATAGTAGGACATATACTTGTAGCGGTTTTTGTAGAAGACTTTTTAGATTGGTGGCATATCTTATATGTTACCTCCTTGATCGTGCCAGTGTTCATGAGATTTCAGCTCTCGTGACTTGATTCTAGTATATGTTAGATATTTCCAGCCACTATGGAGATCTTGATCTGTTATATATCTTCAGCCATTATGGAGATTATGGTCCTTTGTATATCTTCATCATGGATATTTTGATCTATGTATATTGTACGTGGCGATGACCACTTATGTGATATCTTCTACCATGCCTATTCATGGCCATTGTACTCTTGTGTATCCGGGACTGCTATATGTATTTGCAGTTATGTGCAGAGTTTTATTCTTGTACTATGTTGATTGGGTGGCTGGTCTTCCATTTGAGATCCTTCATCACTCCACTTCTAGGATGGACTAATAATCTATTTCAGCCATCGTATGACCCCTCTGACCTCACACATTAGGGGGCATATGTTATAGCCGATTTCCCCACTCCAGGTGAATCACACTTTGTATGGCCTTCCCCTGTTTTGTTGCAGACTCCTTAGACCCCATGGGCCATTTTTTGTCCTTTGATGTTTCCTTTACCATGCCTAGAAACATGTGAAAAATGATACACACAACTTTTAAACCTAGAAGCGCGTATATACGTGGGTTTGATCACTAAAACCACGTACATCGGGATGTGTACAAAATCCAAATCCTTTTGGAGTTTTCCTTGACATGGATCCGACTCATTTGACTCCTGGCCTTCCATATTCCTTGAGATCGCTTAGATTTGACCTTTCATTACCCCTTTGAAAAGCTATATAAGGAACCCCTTGGTAAATTGAAGGCATAAGAGAGAATTAAGAGCAAAGAAACTATAGTCCATTGTTGCGGGAACTTATGCTTGAGTCTGCATCCCTTTGTCCCTTGGAGCACTGTTGTGTTCTTCCCAATCTTGTCTTTTGCTTGTGAGCTTGCTATCTAATGATGGAGGATTGAAGTGGTGGAGGCCCAAGTGGGGGATTCAGTTTCTTCGGTTCGCAGACGTGCCGACAGAGGTTGTATCTTGTAATCTCTAATTTATATTAATAGAAATATCTTTTCATGTCCAATAATGTGTGTTTGAATGAATATTTTATCAATTGGATTATGTCAAATGCTTATACATTATTGATTGTATATGCTAGAATAGATCTAACACCATGATATATAGAATGCCTGTATTGTTTACTTGTTGTTGAGGAAGTAATCTATCAATTCAAGCTGAAGTTGGAAAGCTCAACGGGGATCTACTTCAACCGTCTGGAATAAGGTATGAGGTCCGATCCTTTAGTGTTAGACATTTAATTTCTATTGCATATTGCAAAGGATTGATTTATGGAGTCAAGCTGTCTCTTGTGGTACCCCAAGCCATAGGAATTTCTCTCCATAAAAAGTATGGTGCCCATTCTTCTTTAAACCTAAACATCTAATACAAATATTTATCTATTAATTGTCCTCAACTATTCAATTCAAAGGGGTATGGTCACTTCATGAAAAAGATAACTCATTAAAAAATATAAACAATTACTTGCTTTATCCAATATAATTATTTTAATGCAACTATTACAAAACCATATAAAACCAATATAAGTATAATATAGCTCATTATGTCAAGTTGTTATATCAACATAACTTATCAACAAGCTCAGTATTTACTAGCTTATGTGAAACACATTAATTTCTATTAGTTTAACACTCCTTTAATATTACCATTTCTACCATTGAATATGAAGTATTTGTCATGGAGTTGTAATTTCTCAAACTTAACTCTTTACATATTTCTTCCCATTTATATATTTATTTCTGAACCAATACTTTCATTTACAAATACTATATTATCATAAGTCACTTCAATATAGTCCCACATGATGTATTATGTTACATATATATTTACCTAAACAAACAAGGCTTTGGGTACATTCTTTGATAATTCTTAACATAATACTGTTTTCAAATATAATTCAAGTATTTTTAAGTACAAGGGCCAAATCAACCGACTATGAAATTATTACAATGATTCATGAAAGTAAGAATATTTCTTCTTCTATCTACAGCAAAAGTTTACCTATAAATGTGATATGTTTTTAGTCACACATAACAAACTAATTCATATTCTCTTGAAAATCTATGATTAACTAATTTAAATATGCATTCCCACTTTCCTTTGTAATATGGAACTATAATATTAAGAACGAGAAATAAAGGAATACATAAACATAAATAAGAACATTCATACTTAAACAAAAGGTCATCCAATCATTCATACTAACTAATTTATCTTAAGATAATAACAATATCTCATTACACTATTGAACATTTTCAATTGACATCTAGGAATACTTAGCTTCACCTCACAACTAAAGACTTGACTGCAACGCTCTAGCCAACCTTCTAGATTTTTATTTGGTGTATATTCCTTCAACCGAGAGGCCACCCTTGACCTGCGAAATCAATCCATTAGGTAGAATATTCACTTCTCCAATAGATCTCTATATCTCTTATAACTTATGAGGCTATGTCTTTGTCCAAGAACACACATACAAACACAAACACACATCCTACTTAGAATATAGTTAATTTACTTTTAACTCTATGGTATTGGGATACAACCTTCCTTCGTTTTACAGTAATTTGTTATATATATGACTACACAATATTAAGTGCATTTAGTCAAGAAAGAGCTGTTCCTTTGTCTTTCCAAAGTAAAAATATCAGAGGAAGACTCAAAAGTATGATGAACTCTTGACTCATAAAGACTAGACTACATATATGCAATAAAAGTAAGAACATTGGAGTTCGTGGCTTCTAATAGAAACTTGGTGCCTAAAAATAAATACAAGCATAAAACTCAATGTACATACATGTAAAGATTGGAAAATCAATGCACAGTATATAAACATGATCCAAAATCTAATGCAATCAAACGCTAAGGGGTTGTGCCCTTCTTAAACTATTCACCAATCAAGTTAATAAGTTTACATGTAAACCAAACAGGAGATAAAGGAACTCTTCTCCAACTATTCACCAAGCAATAAAATAATAGGATTTATTAACCAAGAGGACGAATAACCATCCTCTAAATGGCTCGCACACTAGCGTGCGTTATGTGCATTCAAATATTGACATGGGAGGGATTTGGGGCTGCTCCCTTCTCCAATATAGGTCGCATGCTATCATATATATACATTTAATTATTAAACAAGGAAGGAGGTACGTTGCGCCCTTTCCGAGTAATTCACTTGCTAGTATACACTAAACATTATATACATCAAACACCGAATGAAAGTAGGTGTGCCTTCAAGATTACATTTTTCCACCATTGCAAGCAACCTTGATATAAGATATATGTGTAATAACATCAAATGGGAGGTGTGTCCTCCCAAGAGGATCACGCTCCTCGAGTTTGCAAATAGTATATTATATATATAAACAATTTGCAAGGGAAAAATAGCTACGTCATACCCAAACGACCTCCCTCACATTGTTAAAGCAATAAGTAGATTATATATAAATAATTTCCAAGGAAGAGTGGGATGCATCCTACCCAAGAAAATAAAACAAACCTCATGCAATAAATACATTATATATAAATAATTTCCAAGGAATAGTGGGATGTATCCTTCCCAAAGGACCTCCCTAGTATTTGTTCAAGCAATATATATATATTGTTGGACACAATGGCCATACTGAGAGGAGGGTGATTTAGTGTGAGAGCAATTATAAACTTTTTACCTTCTTTTAATCAATCAAAGTATACCATTCATTATATCGTCAATTGCATAATCAAATTCATCTTGAGTCATAAGCAAAACATCACATCAAAAGAGACACAAGAATATATGTAATTTTGATCTTTATTTATTGTACATGGAAGACTACAATCTTCTTGATTACAATTAGCACCAACTAATGAAAATAGTATGGACTCAATGAAAAGAACACCAACTCTTGGTCTTCTGCTCAATACTGTTGGTATTCTGCTCATCACTACTCCAACACTCTTCTCAATCTATTTTCAAGTATCTTTGCACATCAACCATCAATCAAAGTTGGTCGACCTTGTCTTTTCACTCTTTGCTGCTCATCAACACTATTGGTCCAATACTGCTTGGTCGATCAACTCATGAACAACTACTCTCACTAATCATCATCTCTACTGCTCAAGGATCATACCAATCATATCTAGTTTTCTCTTAATATCATCTTGATCATAATTCAAACATGTATGCTATAGCATAGTTTGCACTGACTGTAAAGAGATCATTGAAATTCATCATCATATCAACGCTGTGTATAAATAATCATAAGGTAACAAGAAATAGGCATTGATGCACCATCATCCTCATCTAATCATCAATATAAGACACTTCATTGTATAATATACCTTTCATCATTACTTCATTACTATGTGTGTATTACTGTAAGGATGTCATTCACACACCACTGTTGTTAACACATGTACATTCATACAAAGGTCTGCATATATCAAGGTCTTATTATTCAAAGCAATGAATGTGCACTAAATATTTACTTTAGTAGATATACCATTGTAATTGCAATAGTCAACAAGCTTTTACCCTTGTCATGGTTTTGTAGATCAAGTTAAAGACCCAAAGAAAAGGTGTTCTTTCTGCTGCAAACATTCACCATACGCCATCAAAATTCAGACTGTGTAAAATTCAGTGAATGTCAAAATTATGTGGTATGTATCCTCCACAACCAACAGAGGTTTGTTTCATTCATCCTAAAATTGAGACTGTGTAAGAGATATCCTGGTTGTTGCTACAACCAAGCTTTACTGGAAATAATTTGGGAGCTATGAAAAGTTTGGGTGTCTCCTCCACCTTAGCTACCACCAAACAATTTCAGACCTAACTCCTCAGTTAGCGATCTCATATATTTCCTTATCATAGTTGAATATGTTTTGATATAAAAGTAACGGTTTATATGGGACTAGTGTATGCTTGTTTGAATGATTGTGACAGGGACTCTAATCAAGCATGGAAGGCCTCCAAGTAGCAGCAAGATAAAAAATAGTTCAACTTCAAAATTGGATTTTCTATTGAGACCCTGAGCTAGTGTAGAAACTCTCCATCACTAGCACAATAATTTGAGTCCGCTCCTCATTGTTGCTACCACTCTTCCTTCAACAAAAAATATCATAGTCACTTGGCATTTGCCCAAAGCTAGCGAGTTCTCTCACATCGTTGGATTGTTTTTGGGTGAGCAATTTAGTGTTTAAATACACATTTGTGAACATATTTGATGCTATTAGACTTCAAGGTGTGAGGTAATATTTATTTTAATTATGTTATAATTTGAATTTTGTTTAAATCACCTCAACATTCCACTTGTGTTGCAAGTCACACACCCATTACCATAAGGGTTTCCTCATCAAAGGGGTGCCATTTAAGCCACTAGGGATTCCATACACATGTCACCATTCAAGGTCATCATGTTTATCATGTCTTAGGGTTTGTAATCCATTAAGTGTCAGGTCCATCACACACCACCTTCACCCCATAATAAAGTGCAAGCAAGTGTGTCCACCACATTTTCAACACCACATCAACCCATAACATGCAAGCAAGTGTCCAAGTGTCATCACATGTGTGTGGATTCCTTTGTAAGGGAATCAAGATCTTTATTAGGGCCTCCAACTATTCATGGGATTATTCTTCATACCAAGGATATGTTCATGGGTTCCATAGCATGTTAAAGACTATACATGGTCATCATCATCGAGCAAGAGATCCATGACCCAACAAGGGTTGTAAGATCATCAAACCACTTGGTATGGGTCTGATGACTTCTTCAGGGATTCTTCATCAAGAAATGGGATTCATAGGATTTTTCAACCACCTCAACCACACTAGGAGACCTCCAAGGGTCAAGATCCATCATGACATCAACTGTGGGGTTTCTAGGACTTTTCCTCGGGTACCATCGGAGTATGAATGACCATAGAATGGGTCATTAATGATTCTCCAAACCATATAGGGATTCACCATAATCAAAAAGGGATTCAACACCATATAAAGGGTCTTCAACATCATCAATAGGGTCTTCAACATCTTCAATAAGGTGGTTTCTCCAAGATCTAGCCTTGTGTGTACATGGACCTTGTCAACTGGGTACAAAGTGCCTTACGAAACAAACCCACTCTTTAAGGGGTACAAGGCACTGCAAGTAGGACTTTGTGGCATCAATGACAACCTATGTGGCCATTGCAATTTCATGTTGGTATCAATGAAAATTTCATCTACAATATCCCCTTTTGTCATTGATGACAACAAATCATTACCCCCCTTTAAGCATGCTCCCCTTTTGTCTTCATCTTCCCCACTTTGGAATCAATGGAAAAGGGTGTTCACACACTTGTATCTAAAATTACTGATCATTGCTCACTGCTCCCCTCGTCAATATGCGTGATCTTAGGACCTGTCTATATGCCTGGAGTAGTCATCCTTTCTTCTTCTAGTTCATCCTCCAGCCTAATGAACTGAAGGTGTGATAAGGTGTTTGAGAGACCTTACACTTGGATTTCCATATGTTAGCCACCCTTTCTTATTTGATCAACCTCTCCTATTTGCAACTTCTTGGTCTTCTTCATCCATACTTGTTTTTTGCAATTTTTCCCCTCATCATTTGTTCCGTTATCTGTATTGGCTTTCCTTGATGATATTCATAGGAAACTTCTCATTGGTTGTTTTTGTGTACTCCAACAATGTTGAGCTATGTGCCCAAGGCCAATGCAATTATAACACCTCATCATACGATAATATGCATCAATATGACGAACATGGTTGCATGTACAATACATAAATAAGTTGTTGGAACTTCCAATGCTTATTTGATAAGCTTCATTCCTCCATGCCTAAAAGTGTCCCTGACTGTAGGCCTTTGTCTCTTGATCTTTAATATTCCTGTATTGGTCTTCCAAAGTTCATTGGTTCTTATTACTAATGTGTGCGAAGGAATCTTCCTTGGTTGAATTCTTTGACTTACACATTCTTGGGATTTGTGACCAAAACCACTTTATGAGTAGCATCTCAATGTGGGACATGTGGCAACAATATGTGCAACTTGATTATATGTCCACCATCTAACTGAATCATTCGGAATTCCACCACTTCTTCTTCTGTAGAGTCTGGGTCCTGGAGTTGTTTCCTTTCTGATCTTTCTTTGAGGAATAAATATCAATACTTGTTGCATTTTTGAACTTCCAAATTACTTTTTGTCATGTACATGTGCACGGGGAGTAGCTTTGGACATTGATGGACCTACTTTTGAAGTCTTACGAGACCAAGTGTCATATTCATATTTTTATTTCTCCTTCTTGTAACCAAGACCAGTATTGTCACATGGAGATATTTGGAAATCCAAGATATTATCTAGCATAACTCAACTATTCTTAAACTTGAAAAAAACATCATTTTCTTCACCTTTCTTCTTGAGACCAACTACCTCCATTTCCATCCTCTGGATTGTCTGCTCATTTTCTTCCAGTTGATTCTTTAATATTTCTTCTATCCTTTTGGATTCCTCTAGCTGATTATTCAAATCATGATTGACCTCTCTAGTTTCTTCGAGCTCTTCAGCAGCATTTTCCAGTTCTTCCTTTTGAATGATCAATTCAGTCTTTAGTTGTTCAACTTCGGAATCCTTGTCTTTCATATAATCCCACAAGTCTTTGTCCTTGTGTTTGAGCTTCACAAACAACAATTTGATTGTCATGGTATTCTATTGATATTCATTATAGGAGTCCAATATTTTCTTTTTGAACTTTGTGAAGTCACTATGGTTCATATTTATGGTGCTCAGGAACCATTTGGCTCCAATATCAATATTCAACAATGTGAGATGTATCTCTTGTGAAACCTTTGATATCCCTTCATCATTATCTGCAAGAACCTTCTCAATTTCATCACATAAGATATTATTACAATGACAAGAGTCCATACCTTAACTGGAGTCTTCTTCTTGATAGATCTCTTATGTGGGCTTGTCTTTTGATTCCTAATATGTATTTTGAGGTTCTGGTTTTTCCTTTGGGTACTCTATTTCCAAATTAAACCATATGTATTTGGCTGAAGTGTACTCACCTACACTTTCTTTCATTGAACTGGGAAGTCCATCCATAAAGAATTTCGAGGCTGTAGTATTATCCTTCTTTGCTTCCTTCTATGCAGCTGATTTTCCCTTCTTGTTTGATGGAGCGGGTGGATTGATCACAATCTCCCAATCACCAAAATTCTTCATATATTCTTCCATATTTCTCCTCCTATTGAAATAGTCTGTAACATCAAGTACATGCTCCTCATTACTTGATGAATCTGTTGTTTATTCCATTTTGTCTCCACAGATCTCCTTCAAGCTTTCTGGGCTTGTGACGAAGGCCGAATCTGATACCAATTGTCAAACACAATTACCACACTAAGAGGGTGGGTGAATTAGTGTGAAAAAAATTATAAACTTCTTACATTCTTTTATCAATCACTGCATATCAATCATTATGTCATCATTTGCATAATCAAATTCATCATGAGTCATAAGCACAACATCACATCAAAAAAGACACAAGAATATATGTATTTTTTTTCTTTATTTATTGTACATGGAATACTACAATATTCACGATTACAATCAGTACCACTTGATTAAAAGAGCACCAACTCTTGTAATTTTTAAGAGTCCGACTAAGAAGGGTTTGAGGATTCCAATCCTCAAGTTCAAGATTATACTTGCAAGCTTGATGCCAATATTTGATTGTCATCAATTTGTTGCTCATCAGTACTCTATCTTCTCATCGATGTTGTTGGTAATCTACTGAATACTGATGGTATTCTTCTCATCGTTGCTGCAACACTCTTATCAATCTCTACTCAAGTATATATGCAAATCAACCATCAATTGCAGTTGGTCAACCTATGCTTTTCACTCTTTGCAGCTCATCAACATTGTTGGTCCAATACTGCTTGGTCGATGAAGTCATCAACAACTACTCTTAGTGATCATCAACTCTACTACTCAAGGATCATACCAAGCATATATTGTCCTCTCTTAATATCATCTTGATCAGACTTCAACTGTGTACACTATAGCATACTTTACACAGACTGTAAAAAGATCATTGAACTTCATCATCATATAGTGTATCACATTATCATATCAATGTTGTGCATAAAACATATTAAGTTAACAAGAAATAGGTATCAAGGCACCATCATCCTCATCTAATCATCAATATAACACACTTCATTATATACCATACCTTTCATCATTACTTCATGATTGTGTGTGTATTACTTTAAGGCTGCCATTCACACACCACTGTTGTTCACATTTGTACATTCATACAAAGGTCTGTAGATATCAAGGTTTGATTATTCAAATCAACATCACTGTGCATTGAATATTTACCTTAGTAAATAAACCACTCTAATTGAAATAGTCAACAATTTTTTACCCTTGTCATGGTTTTGTAGGTCAAGTTCAAGACCTAAAGAAAAGTTGTTCTTATTGCGCAAACATTCACCATACTTCATTGAAATTCAGATTGTGTAAACTTTGGTGAATGTCAAAATGATGTGGCCTGTAGACTCCACAACCCAGAGAGTTCCACTTCCTTCATCCTAAAATCGTGACTGTGCAAGAACAATCATTGTTGTTGCTACCACCCAGCTTTACTGCTACTAATTTGGGAGCTATGAAAAGTTCAAGTGTCTCCTCCACCTTAGTGAGCTACTACCACAATTTTTTTTAGACCTAATGCCTCACTGAGGGATCTCATATATTTCCTTATCATCGTTGAATATGTTTTGATGTGAAAGTCATTATTTATATGGGACCGATGGATGCTTATTTTAATGCTTCCGACAAGGACTTTAAGCAAGTGTGGAAGCCCTCCAAGTAGGAGTAGGATTCAAAATAGTTCAAATTCAAACTCGGACATTCAATTGAGACCCCATGTTAGTGTAGAAACACTCCATCACTAGCCCAAGAATTCAAGTATGCTCCTCAATGCTGCTACTAGTGTTCCTTCACTGAAAAAATATTAGAGACAGTTGGCCTCAATTCAAAGCTAGCAAGTTCTCTCACATGGTTGGATTTTTTGGGGTGATGAATTTAGTATGTAAATACACATTTGTGGACATATTTCATGTTGGTCAATTTCAAGGTGTGAAGTAATATTTATTTTTATTTTTTTATTTTTATTATTTTATAATTTGAATTTTGTTTCAATAAACTCAACATTCCACTTGTGTTGCAAGTCACATGTCCATTACCATAAGGGTGTCCTCATCAAAGGGGTGTTGTTTAATCAAATAGGGATTGCATACACATGTCACCATTCAAGTTCATCATGGTCATCATGTCTTAGGTTTTTTAATCCATTAAGTGTCATGTCCAACACACACCGCCTTCACCGCATCATCTAGTGCAAGCAAGTGTTTCCACCACATTTTTAGCACCACATCAACCCATAACATGCAAGCAAGTGTCCAAGTGTCATCGCATGTGTGTGGGTGCCTTTGCAAGGGAGTCAAGGTCTTGATAAAGCGTTCCAATTCTTTACGGGATTCTTCATCATACCATGGAAATGCTCATGGGTTCCATAGCATGTCAAATACCATACATGGTCATCATCATCATACAAGAGCTCCATGACCCAACAAGGGTTTCAAGATAATCAAACCACTAAGCGTTGTTCCAAGGAATTCATCAAGTCTTCTTCATCAAACAAGCGGTTCCATAGGCTTCTTTAATCACCTCAACCATACCAGGAGACCTCCAAGGGTCAAGATCCGTTATGACATCACCTCTGGGGTTGTTAGTCCTTCTCCTGGGGTACCATCAGAGCATGAATGACTACAAAATGGGTCATTAATGCTTCTCCAACCCATAAAGGTATTTACCATCATCCACAAGAGCTTCAATACCATGTCCAAGGTCTTCAACATCATTAGAAGGATGTTCAACATCTTCAACAAGGTGGTGGCTCTAAGATCCAGCCTTCTGGGTATAAATACAATTTCAATTGGGTACAAGGTGCTTCAAGGCACAAACCCACTCTGTAAGGGGTCCAAGGAAATGGAAGTGGGACTCGGTTGTATCAATGACAACCTGTGGGGCCACATCAAGTTCATATTGGCATCAATGACAATTTCATCAATAATATATATATATATATATATATATATATAAACATCAAAGGAACTCTCTTATTTACAATAGTCGCAACAAAGGATTTAAACGGGCCTATTCTATGGATCTTGGTTCCACCATAATTCAAACAGTTAAAAATGGGATAGGAGTAGATGCTAGGTCTACCACAGATCTTGTTTAATCTACCATCACAATATCTGTTACAAAATGTAGAACATAACAATATGACATTAGAGCATGACCCCTTCACAAAATTCAATTTGTCTATGAAGACAATACCTAGCATGGGATGGGACTAGAGCACCACTATTTTTCTCTCTCTCTCTCTCTCTCTCTCTCTCTCTATATATATATATATATAGGACTTAATAGAAATGCTAAAAACTATTAGCTAGAAGAAAACGAGATGGAAAAATAGTTTTTATTATTATTATAAAATATAGGCACTCTAGATTTTATTTCTAGATCTTGAATCGATAGACATGATTTCTTTTTAAAAAATAAAATCAACAAATCACAAACCTATTTAAATGCTTAGCAAGGTCACCCCAATTTTGAAAGAAAACTAAGAACTGACCGTAAAAGAAATAATCATATATTCAATGCAACAATTATCATCTGTTGAGAGAACTGGCCCTTCCTTGAGGGGATTCCATAGGGATTGTCCTTTATTCCCTTGGGTAACCATCCTTTTACACTCTCTCTCCTTAAGTAATCCATTCCTACCGCATTATTTCCCAAGGGATAGAGGTGTCGTATCTGAGAGTCTCTTCTATAATGGTAATCAACCCTTTTTGTTTATTTGCAAGCAAGTCTGGAATGAAAAATAATTTTTTTTGTTAATATTTTAATATTTGTTTTAAATGTAAAGCTTCAAATATTTTTTATATTTTAAATCATATGTTATTTTTGGAATCTAAAAGAATATTGGTGTTTTAAAAAATCATTCCTTCTTTTTATATAGATTTATGATTTTCTTCCAATTATTACTAAAAGTGAATATTTCCCTTTCGAATCCAATTTCATTTATATATGGAATAGATGATTTGTAATCTTATATACTAAATACAATTTTTTTTGTTGATGATAATTTACCTTTAATATAGAACCGAATCTTACCTATATAGGACTCTTACCTATACAAGACTTCACCTTGCGTTGATCATGCACTTGCACGCAAATAATACTTCATTCTCCTTTTAGCATGAGCCATGCATTGTTTCAAAATGCCAAAAATCTAAAATTTCACTTAGGATGACACCTATAGGTTTTTAATCCAATAAATGCACAACACCGTTTCACTTCCTTCCAATTCCCAAGGCACCATGATGACAACCTGTCATCATTAGTTCGTTTCCCCTAGCTTCCTAGCCATCAATATTTCCACTCCTAGTGGATTCCATTTCGTTTATGATTTAGTTCCAACAATACCTTTAGTATCATAAGTCTGCAAATTCCAATTACAACTAATGAAATCACAACGATACTTACATTTATTTACTGATAAGGCCTTGGACTTTAGCTTCTCACTAGGAACTTGTACATTATACACTTACGTTTGTATTTTCAATTACAAATGAATTAGGGTACTAGCATATGGATTCTACATTCCCCCATTAAGAATAACACTATCCTTGGTGTTCATTCCATTCAAAACTTTGTCTTCAACTTTTGATTATCTTTGCAATACACAATTTCAATCATCTTTACTTGAATTAGCATTTCTTTTAGATGTCTTCAATGTTTCTTGTCTTTCATAACCCATCCTTTTCACGAACAATACAAGGTATTTCCAAAATTTCATCATAAAAAAATATGAATACATAGGATTATTTGAAATGAAATCGAACACAAGTAATAGTTTTCTTTTGCAACATCTTGTTGGTTCATTTTAATGGAAACTCTTTTGGAGTTGAATTTTACCTACCGGGATTTACTTTGCAATATTCATTCACCTAGAATGTTTGTCAATATCATAAAGTGTATCCATATCATAATCATTATTCATAATAAAGAAAATGGAATATCTATTCCTTCCTTTCAATGGAACAAGAAATTATCATAACAATATTCATACCCATATCTTTTGTATGGTAGTACTTCTTCTCAACCACTCTTAGTCATTTTCAACCTTCCTTTCAACATAAAGCAATCATATGAAATTTCCATAGCTTGAGCATGTCATGAACATCACATGATCATAACATGCTTATAAACAAAATATAAAAAAACATAGTGTTCACATTATCCATGACTCACCCAACATGAGGATGATACCCTTCATTAGCCTCGTACATCACTTAAGTGCATCTCCTAGCTGTATTATTAAGGGTGGTAACAAAAAATCTGTTATTAACTAGCACACCAAGTGTTAATTGTACATAACCCAAAATAATGATGATACCCGTCATTATCTTTCAACATCCTTTGTGCATATTCCCTACCTATTCTTTTTATGGTGGTAACACAAAAAGTGTCACTAAATAGCACACCAAGTGCTAATATTGCACCAAATACTCACAATTCACAAAGTATTGCACCAAATGATCCAACACAAGGATGATACTTTTAAGAATTTTATCTTTTTTCTATAGACTTTTCCAAAAGGTTTTTGACTAGGTTTGTGAATTCTATATTTTCAAGATCCATTTATGGTCCCTCCTAAACAAGACATATTTCATTTATGGAATACTTGAATACAATTGAACCTCTCCATGACTTGAGCACCCCCATATCCAATACCTATCAGTCTGCAGATTAATATATGTTTATCATTTTCATTCACTTGCATTAGTAGACACATTACTCTTGTTCTATATGCAAAATATTTTTGCTGATGTAACCGATGTTATTTGACACAACTTTATATAATATAAGGCTATCCTATTCCTCGTGAAAAAATAAACACATACTTTTTTTATTTAGTCTCTTGTTTCCTTTTCATTAATTGGTTAAGTCTCAATGTAATGTCTTAAAGATATTTCTTTATTTCCCTTTTCATAAATATTAGGAAGGTATTCCCTCCTCTGCATTTTCTTTTAGTATATAAATATTTATCCTAAGTTGAAGAACCTTATAACCCAATGAATCCCCTATGGTTAGCTCAAAGGTTTCATAATTATTTATTTGAATAGTCTTTACTTGTATTAAATTTATTATTCTTATTACAAGATTCATAATTTAAAGATATTTCTTAAGTGATGGTCTAGTTAAAGTTGTCATGGTCCATTACCTGCAATTACCTAAAATCGCTATCATTCACATTGACATATAATAGATATTTTTCAAGAAGGAAAATTGATAAATTATTGTAATGATCACATCACTAATTATACTTAGTCTTAAAAGTTTCCAACTCATTATCATGTCAAATATATCTTTATTTATCCTTGATTCTCTAGATCTTCCAACTAAATATAAAGGGATATGTATCTATGTTTACTTATCCTTGATGTTCCAGAGTTATCAACTCAACATCAAGTCACATATATTTTTATTTATCCTTGACGCTCTGGAGTTCCCAACTCAATGTCAAGGCACACATATATTTGTTTACTTATGCTTGATGCTCCAAAATAATCAACTTAGCATCATGTCACATATATTTTTATTTATCCTTGATGATCTAGAGTTCCCAACTCAAGATCAAGACACATATATATACATTTACTTATCCTTGATGCTCTAGAGTTCTCAACTCAACATCAATTAACATGTATCTAAGTCCTTCAAGAATTAATTGAAAAATGTATGCATCGAATATGTTAAAAATCATATTACTAATACCAGATTTCGATAATACTGGTATGTTGCAAAATATGTCTAAATCATTTCTATGAAACATCAATTTAGTGGACTTGTACCTATTATCCTTTCTAAATTGATTGCTTATTTAACGCAGACATGCCATCTACTCAAACTTAACATTCTAAAAAATGTTACATTTTCTACTTTCAAGTATTTCAATAGGGATTCAAATCTACATATTTATTTCCTATCATGTTTCTTGCGAAATAAATACTTGGTATAAATAAATTGTTTGTGCATTTAACTATTGTTTGATCAACCTTTAATGTCATCTTCTATGTTTTCAAGAATAATTATTGAATTATAAATTATACTAGAAGTTACTTCATGTATTGTTTTCCATTATCTTCACTTCATCTTGATGGAGCTGCTTGCAACAAAGTGTACCTATATATTACACTCACAAATTCTTGCAAGGAGTTATTGACTTCATAACCTCTTTTTTCAAAATAATTTTAAGCAAGAAAGAAAATATGACAACAATTCTTACCTTGATGCACTTAAGAATCAATCTTGTACACAATGCACCATCTTCATGCAACAAAATGTCTTTATGGATAATCGGAATGCATTAAATATCAAAGTGTATCAATGTACTCTATATTGTCATAACTAAACATCCCTATTAGTTACCTACTATTGCTTATACCTCTCATTGATTTCCACCTTATCTATTTATTTCTTTGTCTTCAACATGTTAAGAACAATTCATACAATACTTTGTTATAAGCTTAAATACATATTAAACTTCTAATGCTACCATTTGATTTAATACATCATGGCCTCTCTTCAAACATCTTTAACCCAATAATAATGAAATATCATGGGTAAACTCATAATGAACTTAATTTTTCTAGCATAATTTCAACGTACTCTATACTGTAGTTAAATATCAAAGTGTGTCAATGTAATCTATATTGTCATAACTAAACATCACTCCCTCATGGCACAAGCAAGAAGGAAGGAGGATCCAGTTTCGAAGACCAAGATAGAGTACATGCGCTGGTTGCAACAACTGTAAGATCTCCTTCCTTTATCATTGATTCTAGAGCTTCTAGGTACATGGTTTCAACAAAGAAAGCCTTCTCATCTCTTGATGATTCAAGGGGTCCTAATATTTTGTTGGGAGATAGCTTAGAAAATGAAAGCAAGGGTAAATGTTGCATTTATTTTGATCATGGTTCCTTCAATAATGTTTTGTATGTCCTAGGTCTTGGTGCTAATCTCTTGTCAATCTACCAGATGACCCACACTGGGTCTGCTAAGAAGGTTGTTTTCTCTCCCAATGAAGTTGAATATTTTATATTGCAAATGGTAGAGTCATTTCTAAAGTTTTTGTGGATCATAGTTCTAAAGTATACAGGTTCTCACAGTTCATTCCTTTCTCTAACCCCTCTTCTCTCCTCACCCATGCCAATGAAGCAAGAAAAATTTGGCATGACAGGTTTGGTCATCTAAACTATAAATACCTTTCATATTTTTGTGAAAAATATATGGTTTTAGGATTTCCAAAGATAAAAAATTTCAAAGGAGTTTGTCAAGGTTGCATTCTAGGAAAACATCTAGGGAAAAAGTAGGAGAGAGTCTATCATGAGAGAAACTCAACACCTCTTGGGCTCATCCACAATTAAATTGCTGGTCACTTCCCTTATATATCCATTATTCAATCCAAGTATGTCTTAACCTTCATATATGACTTTTCCAAGTATTGTTGGGTTGACTTCCTTAAACTCAAGTCTCAAGTTTTTGACCACTTCAAGGTTTTTAAGGCCTTGGTTGAGAACCAGTCTGGGAAGAAAATCAAGATCCCTAGATATAATAATGGTGGTGAATATGTGAATTCTGAGTTCATTAAATATTCTAAATATGCAAGGATCCACATGCAACACTCTATTCCCTACACACCTTAGTCAACGGTGCGGCTAAGAGGAAGAATATAAATCTAAAGGAGATGCCTACTTGTATGTTTGAGTCTAAGACTTTTCCACCAAATTTTTGAGATGAAGCTATAAATGTACATACTACATCTAGAATAATGTGCCTCACAAGAATCTTGACAGAGTTACTCTTTTTTAATCTTGGAGTGGGCATAAACCAGATGTGTCTCATTTCGGGATTTTTGGCTCAAGACCATGGGATAGAATTCCATTAGATAAAAGGAGGGATTTGGAACCCCAAATCCAAGAGTTCCTATTTTTTTGGTATTCTAAATATTCCAAGGTGTACAATTTTATCAACATGATCACTAAAAAATTATTCATTTAAAGGAGTGTTTAGTTCGAAGAAGAGCCTATGGTAGCATCAAACATTGGAGAGTCCTCCTCACCTCCTACATATGTGGTTGCAAGTGAAGGAACTAATGAACTTTATGATTGTTATATTTATGATAATTATGATTTAATTTCATATGAAAACATCCCCACAAGGATAAAGTGGGAACCAAATATCATCCAAGAATATGGGGAACTAGCTGGGAATCCTAATGATTATAGGAGGTAGATCTCAATTCGAGAGTGCCCTTTCTGTAAAGGACCCTTTATTTGGTTATAAGTGTTTTATAATGATTGAATATGAACCAAATACATACGAATATTCATGGGAAGACCCAATATGGAAAAAAACCATGAAGGAGGAATTTCATTCGCTCCAAAAGAATGGCACATGGGATCTAGTCATTCTTCCCCCATGGGGAAATCTAGTCTAGTGTAAGTGGGTTTTAAAAAATAAATTTGATGTGGATGGATGTACTATAAATTATAAGGAAATTTTAGTGTCTAAGGGATTCTATCAATTCGACGGCATTGAATACAACGAGACCTTTGCACCGGTTGCAAAGATAGACTCCATAAGACTAGTTTTGGCCATTGCCACTTCTAGGCGGTGGAAAGTACATCCCATGGATGTAAGGAGTGATTTGATACATGGTGAGATGAAATAATAAATATATATATATATATACATAAGGAATAATTTTTTGTGACTAATCCATCTCTTGTGTGCATGTTGAAGAAATCATTGTATGCGCTAAAACAAGCTCCTAGAGCTTGGTATGCCAAGATTGATGGATTTTTGCTATCATTAAGCTATTGTAGATGAAAGTATGATACTAATGTATATTTAAAAATTATTTATGGTTCCTTAATAATAATTGTATTGTATGGGGATGACCTTATTATCACAATAAGTTCCAAGAAATAAATTGAGTCCTTGAATGTTGCAATGAACCATGGCTTCTCTATGAGTGATTTGGGATTGTTAAGCCAATTTTTCGGGCTTCATACTTCTCAATAATATATTGGAATAAAGATACATAAGTACAAGTATGATTCATATCTAATTAATAAGTTTATAATTAAGGATTGCAATCCAAGGAAGACTCCCTTCCTTTCAAGAGTTAATCTTGAAGAATCACAATCATCTCCATTGGAAAACAACACCTTGCATAGGCAACTGGTTGTTTGTCTTTTGTATTTGACTCATAATCAACCTGACATATATTATGAAATGAGTGTGTCTTCCAGATACATGGATCAGCCTCATGAAATCCATTGGAGAAAAGAAAAAATAATCTTAAACTTTGTACAAGGGACAAAAAATCATGGGATTTACTATGTTGCGCAATCTAGCCTAGAGTTAGTTGGTTTTACTAACTCTGATTGGGTAGGTGAAAAGAATTATAGAAATTAATCTTATGGATATGTATTTATTATTGCAGATGGACTAATCATCTGGTTAAGTAAGAATAAAAGTGCAATTGCACTTTCATCTACAACGATAGAGTACAGAGGAGTTGTGAATGCAGCTACTCAATGTTTGTGGTTACAAAGAATACTTGGAGAGTTTGGGATTGATTCAGAGACATACAATAATCTATTGTGACAACGAAATTACCATTAAAATGTCAATTTATCCAGTATTGATTCAGTGAACCAAATACATCGAGATCCATATGCACTACATCTAAGAACTTGTGCATGATGGGGTCATTGATCTACAGTATTGCGCATCACTTGAGCAAGTTGCATACATCTTCACCAAGATGTTTTATGAGAGAAATTTTATCATTCTCAATTCAATTTTTGGGATAAATGATCATGTGGTGAAGAAAAATTGAAGACCATATTTCATATAGTTTTGTTCATGTCCATGTTCAAGGAAATATTTTCCCCTTGTGGTTATGTCTCTTTCCATATTTTGTATGGACAAGCAGTATGTAAAGGGTGACTAAGCGTTGTTCATAGGCCATATATCTATGATATTTTTCTAATATTGTACATAAAATGAGGTTTAATAGGGGGTTCTTGAATAATAAAAACCCATCCCTAGACTTAGGATAAAATAGTTCATCTTTTTGGTCAATTTCTTAGGTACTACACTAGCTAGTTTGCACCCAAACCCATTTTTGAGGTCAAAATTTCCCAAAATTCCTCCTAGAATGAGTTAAAAATATCCTCGATAATATTTTGATAACTCTATAGTTTTCCCATATTGGAAAGTGTGGAGTTCTATTTTTTCCAACTTTTCTGTAGTTTTAAGGCAAAAGTTGAAGCTAGTTTTAAGGTAGACTTCCTTGTTTTTTGCACCAAATAACCTCCCTTATTTTACTCATCTAAAAGCATGATAAATTCAAATTTCCATAACTTATGATATGTACATATCTATTCAGAAAATTTATGAGCATCTTGACTGATTTGGAAAGTGCTTTATAGACCTATGGGGGATTTTGACTAGTTTAGTAAGGCTTCTTTTGTACTTTTTCAAATATCAACCTAATGATTTTGAATTCTTGGATTATATAATTTATGATAATATCAAATATATTTAATGATGGCTTGTGTAAATTAATATCATCAATAGTTTCTATGTTATCACATATTTAGTCTCCTTCTTGAGTGTTTCTTGCATATTTTCAAGCAATTTTTTGAGTTCAATTGTTCTAATATTTGGATAAATTTCCTCAACTTTAGGCAGGGGAAGAAAGAATATATGTATATGTTCAGAAAAATACTCGTAATCGAGTAATTGACAACAATACTCCTAAAGAGGATTTCTCGGGAGAGAAACTAGAAGTCATCCATATGAGAATATTTAGTTCCTCGGTGTACATGCATATCCCAAAGGAGAAAAGGACCAAGATCAATCCTTTTGGGAGGAGTAAAATATTTATAGGACAAAATGACACATCAAATTCCTACCAAATATACTTCCAAGGATTCAAGAATATTGACATCAGTAGAGATGTAAACTTTGATGAAGAGTCATCATACTTCAAATCCAGGAGGACTCCTATCGAGGAAGTCGAGGAACTTGAAGAAATGAGAATACAAGACATGGAAATTGGAGAAGCAATTCCAGAAGTCCTTGAATATCATGACATGATAGAACCACAAGAGCTGGTAGAGACATTCCTTGAGAAGGAATCCTATGAGAGGAAACCAACATAGGCATGTGAGCTCATATGAGAAACTAAAAGATATGGTGCTCCAAAAGGAATACATAGAGCGAAAGAGGGAAAATCCATACAATAGCTATGTGGACTTGTTTTGTTACATCATTGATAAAGAACCTTCCACTTATGAAGATGCTACATAAAACAAAGAATGGAAGGATTCTATGATAAATGATTATCGATCGATCATGAAAAATGATATTTAGGATATATTTTCGAGACCGAAGAATAATTATGTCATGACTTCAAAGTGGATCTACAACATCAAGCATGGTGTAGATAGAAACATCGATAAATAGAAGGCAGGGTTCATAGCATGAGGCTTCTCATATAAATAAGGAATATACTACGAAGAGACATTTTCACCCTTGGAGAGGTACACTTCCATTAGGACTGTACTTGCTTTTGCAGCAGTTATGAAATGGAAAATACACTAGATGGATGTCAAGACAACTTTCTTGAATGGTGTAGTTTAGGAGGAAATGTACATGGAACAACCACTGGGATTCGAGACACATGAAAGGAATACCCATGTGTACAAATTGAATAATTCCTTGCAAGTATTGAAACAAGCACTGAGGACATTGTATGACATGATGTATAGTTTCCGAATGAGGTTGGGATTTACCAAGAGTAAAGAAGATTCCAACCTATACTTCAAGGTGGAAGATGGAAGACCTGTGATAATCTAGCTATATGTCGATGACTTCTTTCTAACAGGCGAAGATGAACTAATTACAGATGCAACGAGGATACTTGAAACAAATTTCGAGATGAAAGACATAGGTATGATGCACTACTACTCAGGCATGGAGGTGTAGCAGAGTGTAGATGGAATATTCCTTGGGAAAGGGTACTATGTAGTGGATATTCTGAATAGATTCAGAATGTTAGACTGCAAGGTAATAGACACACCTATGGCATATAACTTGAATCTTATGAGTGATGCTTCATCTGATTCGGTTGATGCCATGATGTATAGTCAGATGATTGGGTCATTAATGTATCTGATGAATACGACACCAAATATATGCTTTACGGTGAACACCTTGAGCCAGTTTCGAATGAATCTCATACATGTTCACCTGATAGTTGCAAAGCATGTATATAGGTACTTAAAAGGTACAGTGGATTATAGGCTCAAATATGATGTGAATTAGAAGATTAACCTACATGGTTATGTTGATTTAGACTAAGAAGGAAATGCCACTTATAGGAGCAGAACCTTAGGTTGTTGATTCAATTTAGGATTTGGCATGAGCTCTTGGTTCAACACGAAGCAATCATGTGTGGTGATGAGTATAGCTGAGGAAGAGTATGTTGTCACTTTCTTAGCTAGTTGCAAGGAAGTGTTGTTGCGAAAGCTACTGTCTAACTTATTTGATCTCTAGTTGGATGTGACTTGTATCTTCTAAGACAATCGGAGTTGCAAGAAGCTGTCAGAAAACCCACTGTTCCATGACAAGTCAAATGACATCGAGATCAAGTTCCATTATATCAGGTATATGATGTAGAGAGGAAAAGTGAATCTCTAGTATGTGGAAATAGAGGAGAAGATAGCCAATGTGTTGACCAAGCCTCTAGAGAGAGTAAAGTTTGATTACTTCAGAGAAATACTTGGTGTGATCTCGATCGAGATCCCTTGAAATAGGGAGTGATGTGTTCTATCATAGCTAGAGAGACATGTTTTCTAAGCATAATATCCTAGCGAAGTTCGTAGGTAGCTCAAACACAATCAGTATTGGCGAATCTCATAGGTTATCCTTAGATGTAATCATTCTTGATTTGTTTTATGCTAGAAATAGTTGATGCATGTTATCTCACATGGCAAATTTGACGATTTTTACGAGTGGGGAAAATACTAGTGAAGCAGGGTTCTCAGACATAATCAGTCTTGTAGGTTGTCCTCATATGTAATTAGCCATGGTCAATCTCACAAGTTATTATTGGATGTAATCCATCATGTTGTAGGTTATTCAAGTGTAAAATGAGACCAGACATGGTATGCAAGTTACTTGGATGTAATACGCCTAGAAGGTTGTCAGAACATTAAATATCCTTGACATGGGTTGTTTAGATGTAATAATCCCTTGAGGTTTAACAGAGAAAAAAAATGGTCTTGATGTAGCAGGTTGTTTGGTCATAATATTTCCTTACATATATATGTGTTCCCATGTTGAGATGATAAGGTCATGAAGCATGAGAGGTGCACCTAGGAGGTTCTACTGATAGAATGTAGGTTGACTGTGCAGAGACATAATGCACTTACTGTGCTCCTAGTTGATTCTCGCATAGTTGAAGTTGCAGGTTGTCTTAATGATGTGCAAAATATCCTAGCTTACTGCTATGATGAAATAATGCAAGTGGTATACATATAAAGCTTTGTTTTTTGCACAAAAAAGAGATGATTTGGATACAATGAAATGGAGGTAGGAGATGCAGGTTATTTTTGTGGAAATGTAAAGAAGTTTCTAAACTATTCCTATGAGATGGATTGCTCGAGATGTGATGAAGACCTAGATTAATACTAGGACTACTCCAAATCGAGAGAGGGATTAAGAAGATGATGGCATCATCTATGACGATGAATCTATGACTATGTGATTATGACTCTGCGATGAAGACTTGAATTTTTGTGCTGATAGCTGTGAAGAGAGAGAATACCTTCCTAGTTAAGAGCATTAGGGGAAATTTGGGGTCTAAAATGAGCCTTATAAGAAAACGTGCCAAAATAAGTTTTTGTGAGTTGGAATTCAAGAACCGATAGAATTTCAATAAAATAAGTCAACAATAATGGTTGAATTGACATATTTGTCATTAAAAAAAACTATTTTTTTTGTTCGTATTTTCGACATATCTCATTTTGTTTTTACTCAAATGTCGATTGGGAGAGCTCGTTGGATGCGTAATTTGATTCCGCATCCAACGAGTACCCACACTGCATACTTTTGACGGACCCCGCTACCCCAAAAACAAGAAATACCTGAAAAAATGTGATGATGATGTCATCATCACGTTTTTCCAGGTATTTCTTGTTTTTGGGGTAGCGGGGTCTGTCAAAAGTATGTAGTGTGGGTACTCGTTGGATGCGAAATTAAATTCCGCATCCAATGAGCTCTCCCAATCGACATTTGAGTAAAAACACAGGGAGATATGTCGAAAATACGAACACAAAAAGTAGTTTTTTTCTTTCTTCTTACAAAATTAATCAATATTATTTTATTATTTTAACTACTATTTTATTATTTTAACTATTATTTTATTATTTTCCTTAGGAGGCCCATTTTAAACCCCAAAATTCCTCTAATGAGAGTGTTGGTGTATTTGTTACTTCGAAAGATATTCTGATGTATATTATCAATGTATGTTCTTGTACCCCCATTAGTGATCTATTTATCCCCTTGCGATATTTATTAATTGTGTCTAGACTTTGAGTTACAAACTTCGTTGTAAGTGGGGGAAATAGTCCCGAGTGTAACATCATGTAATGTGTTTTTGGAGTTTCTCTTGGAAAATTCAACCATGTTAGGGAAGACATGTGGGCCTCGGTCTTATGTTTGGTCAGTGAATTGAAAGGCTATAAATAGGGAGGCGCTCTCCCTCATTTATACACACCTCAAAATCTCAAGTTCACATGCGAGAATGAGAGTGTAAAAAAAGGAGAGATAAATATTTGTTGAATACTTATTATTACTTCTTTTGATCATCTTAGCATTTTGAGGAAGTTTTTGGGGTTTTCTCCTTTATGGTTTCCCCGATGAAAATATTTGTCGCGTGTATATTTTATATTTTATGCATCTTGTTGTACTTGTTACTCTTTTAGATAAAGATCCTAGATAATCAAATCAGATATAAAGAAAAACTGGAACTTTACGAATTGCTTTCGATCTATATCATCATTTACGAACCAATGCTTTTGATTTACCAAGCTCATATTGTCATAAATCACTTTAATATAGTCCAACATGATGTATTGAGTTACATACACATTTTCCTAAACACACTAGGTTCTGATGGGTACATTCTATGATAATTCATAACATAATATTGTTTTCAAATACAAAAGTAGTTTTAACTATAAGGATCAAATCAACCAATTATGAACTTATTACAATGATTCATGAACATAAGAATACTCCATATTCTATCTATAGAAAAACCATGCCTAGTCATAAATGTGAGACTATTTCAGTCATAGAAAAAAAACTAACTCATATTATCTTGAAAAGATACGATTAACTACTCATTTAAATATATCATTGCATCTCACCTTTTTAATATTAGAACTATAATACTAAGCACAAGAAATAAAGGAACACATAAACATAAACAAGAACATTCACAATTAAACGTAATACCATCCATCAATTTATACTAAATCATTTATCTTGACATTATAAAAACATATCATTAAATAGTTGAACACTCTTGATTGACATCTTAGAATACTTAGATTGGCATGGTGACTGAATACTTGACTGCAACATCCCACCCAATCTTTGGGCTCTCTGTTCGATGTATATTCCTTCTATTAAGTAACCACCTGTGAGCTAGGCAATGATTCCACTAGGTAGGAGCTTCACTTCAACAAGAGGTTTCTAACCCTCTTATAACTCATGAGCCTAATACTTCGTTCAAGAACACACACACATATACTACTTAGACTTTAGTTAATGTACTTTTAACTCAATGTTTTTGGGATAGACCCTTCCTTCATTTTACACTTATATGATATATGTATGATTACAAAAGTTTAACCTTGTTTAGCCAAGAAAAGGTTTTTCCCATCTCCTTCTACAGTAAACTTAACTCTTATAAGAAGACTCAAATTATTATGAACTCTCAACTCTTAGAGACTCGACTACAATTATGTAATATAAGTAAGAATACTGGAGCTCTTTGAGAATTTTAATAGAAACTTGGTCCCTATAAATAAATACAAACATAAAAATCAATGTTCATACATATAAAGATTGGAAATTCAATCTATAATATATAAACGTCTTCCAAAAGCCAATCCAACCAAATGTTAATGGATTGTTCCCTTCTCCAACTATTCACCAAGCAAGTTAATATTTATATATGTGTACAACATGTAAACCAAACAAGACATAAAAAATCCCTTCTAAAGTTGTTCACCAAGAAATAAATGAATAAAATTATTAATCCAAGAGGAGGAATAGCCATCCTCTCAACCATTCAAATGCTATCCTTATGTGTGAGTTGGGGTTGTGCCCTTCTTGAAAATATTGCATGCTAGCATATATATCAATTTAATTATAAAATATTGAAGGAGTTTGGTTGCTATCTTCCCTTAATAGTTCACATGCTAGCATAGATTATACATTATATATAACAAACAGTAGATATAAGGAGCTATGCCTTCAAGGCTATGCGCTCCCATTCATTGCAAGCAACTTTGATGTAGAATATATGTGGTATTTCAAATGGGATGTACACCCTCCCATTTTCTATATATATATATATATATATAAAGGGAAAATGGGCTACGTCCTGCCCAATGGACCTCCCTCACAATCATCAAAAAATATATGGATTAATATATTAAATAATTTCCAAGGAATAGTGAGACGTGTCCTCCGCAAAGGACTTCCCTCGCCTCTGTTCAAACTATATATATATATATATATATATATATATATATATATTACTCATAAAATTTCAAAGGAACAAGGTTCCAATACCTTATTTACAATAGTTTTAAGAAAGGAGTTAAAAAGTCTATAATTCCTTGGTTCCACTAGAATCGTAATAGTTAAAAAAGAGAAATGAATAAAGCTCAATTTTTTCATAGAGCTAGTTTCATTTATAGTGCATAATTTGAGTACAAATACATATACGAATACTATTCTATACGAAAAAATACATAACTAAAAACTCCAATACGAAAAAAATACAGAAGTAAACTTCTTATATATAATATTTTTAATTAAATATATAACAATATATATAACATTTATATATAGTTAAACATATATAATATTTTTAATGAAATATTCAATATCAACCATTATATTTTTAAATTAAAAAAAATCATTCTTTTTCCAAACATATTTTTTATAACAAAAATTATTTAAAAAAAACAAAAATATAAGAAAACTCTTATTTATTAATAGTTATAAATTATTTTAAGAAGAAAGTAAATAATATTTACAACTACTTACATTTGGAATTAATTAATGAATGTGTAAATTGTGTTAGGGTTAACTTTGACTCAGGAATGAGCAAGGATGTAAGTGGTTTTGGGCACATGGTTTTGGTAACCAATAAATCTAGTGTTTCTCTTATATTTGCATTTTTTTTCTTTAGCATATTTTTATTCCTATTAAATGGATATACAAAGTATGAAATTGAAAGGTATTTATTTTATACTATTTGAATAATTAAAATTTGGCTTTTTAAAATCATTTTTCAAAAGTAATCCGTATATGTATTACACATAGATAAAATATTCGACAAAATCAAATTTGTTTAAAATTTGAGTACACAAAAGGCCAATACAACCAAATTATGTTACTATGGTTTCTTCTACCTTCATAATAGCTATTACAAAAGTTATAACATAACAATAAAATATTAGAGCAAGATCCCTCCACAAAAATTGGTTGACAATACCTAGAAGAGATGGGAGTAGAGCACAACTCTTTTTTGTTAATTTTGTTTATTTGTGGAGGCCTCAAGAGAGAAGAATAAATCCTTATATTCATAACATATCCAATGTAAATATTAACATAAATATTAACAAGTAGAAAATTAGATGAAAAAATAGTTTTTCTGCAATATTAACAGGTGTAAAAATAAGAGAAAATTAGATGAAGAAATAGTTTTCTTTTCTACAAAATATAGAAATTCGTCACTTTCATCCAAGGCCATGAATTGATAGACACAATTTACTTTTAGAGAATGAAGAACCAAAACACTAACATATTTAAGCACTTAACAAGGTCCAAAGAAAACAAATGGTAACTTGACCTTGACTTCATACCTACCTTAAGGAATGAAAGCGTTGGATTGACAAAGTCGCGTGTAAAAAATCACGAATACAATTGTGGACATCCCTTTCATCAACACATAGGATAAAAGAAATAAGCAACTATTCAATGTAGCAGTTCTCCTATGTCGAGACAATTGATCTCCTCAGTAAATACATACCTCTCGTAATATTTTTCAAAATATGGAGGCCACGTATTTTAGAGTTTCTTCTATAATGTTTTTTTTGTTGGCAAAGTGGTGGAACCTCATTGAATAGCATGGTTGTCATTGGCTAAGTAACCATAAACGAGGGAATCTAAGCCATCAAAATCACCTAGGGAACGCACCTCGCCTGGATCGCACCAACCCTTAACATGGTTGGATTTTTGGTATCCGACGGGATTAGAACTGGTGACCTTTCAGCTTAGGGGGCATCCTAACCATACCCTGCCACCAACTATTCTATATCTCGCGGATGTCTCTTCCATAATGTTAATGGACCGTTTTTATTATTATTTCCAAGCTATTTTATGATGAAAGAAGATCTGGCTTTTAAAGATTTTTGGAAGATTTTCTTTTGAACTAGTTTGAGTTTTAATGGTTTAAAGGTTTTTAAGATTTTAAAGAATATGCTCATTTTAGAATCTAACTAAAAGAGTATTGGGTTTTTAGAAAATCATTCCTTCCTTTATATAGATTTATGATTTTATTCTAATTATTACTGAAAGAAAACAGCTTTTGCCTCCAATTTGCTTTATAAAAAGATTAGATGATTTGTCATTTTATGTTCCAAATAAAATTATGTTTGCTCATGATAAGTTACCTAAGCTACAATAGAACAAAACCTTACCTCTATAAGGCTTTACTCTAGGTTGAATATGCACTCACATACAAATAATACGTCATTCTTCGTTTAACATGCACTTATAGGTTTTTAATCCCATAAGTGAAAATCAAATGTTTACATTCTTCCAGTGCCAACTATGAAGACAATGTGTTATCATTAGATAGGTTTCCTTGGCCTTCTAGCTATCAATATTCCTCACTTTACCTGAGTGTATTCCATTGGCCTTTATCATTTAGTTTTCTCAAGACGGTTAGTGTCTTAAGTCTACAAATTTTAATTAAAATTTAGAAAATCATAACAATGCTTGCAATGCTTTACTTATGGGGCCTTGGCCTTAATCTTTTTGCAAGGAACTTGTACATTGTGTACTTATGTTTGTAGTTTAGTTACAAAAAAATTCAGGTAGAAAAGGTATATTACATAATCAATAAATGTCTACAATATCCAACAATAAGTGTTAACATGGTCAAAATTCATATAAAGTTAATGATCATTGCCAAACGTGGCCACCATTGACAGTCATGCCATTATATTAAACCACAACCATCAATAATAAAGAATAATCAGCCACACTCAACAATAAAAACCATACTAAATAAATGTCATATAAGTTCAATCATAGTCAACATGTTTATTGATAGTCAAACATTAGCAATAATAACCATCATGATTTACCACTATTAAACATGATTAGTGATATTCAACTGTACCCAACCATGGTCAAACATTATTGTAAAGTTAGAGACATGTCGGAAATATTAAGTGTAGTAATCCATAATTCATGTGTACTTTTACTATGTTACAATTGTAGGAATTGGATATAACCATTAAGGATTGTGATAATGCAACACAATATTCAAGGAATATCAATCTGCAACATAACTATTGACAAATGTTACAATGTAACATAATTATTGAGTAACATAGTTGTTTTACATATGTCAACCAAGATGAATGATGGAATGAGACATAACCCTTTAAGATCATGGCTATCCATATTAACCAAACTAATGATAAAAAATTCGTTTATATTCAAACATGATTCATTATATTTGACCATAGCAAAACTTTCTTAGGTCATAATAAGCCATAGACAATCATGGCAAGGAAATTTATGCAAATTTAATGTGGTTGAGCTCCAACTAAACATTGCAATGCAATGGAAACATTCAAGAATGTAGCTATTCAACACACACACAAAGATGGTAATGAAGATGCGACATATCCATTCAAGATGATCACTTAGTGGCATAACAAGTGAATGTTCTAACCAATCCAATAATTTATACCAATGATTCATAATATCTATTTCTATGCAAAAAAAGATGATGGATATACTTTACAAGATGTAATATGACCGAAATATATTGAAACCTGTACTGTATTAAACATTTGATTAAAAACATGATAGTTTTGTCACAGTAAGCCTCATTTCCTGAAAATTATGAGTTTCTCTTGAGGATCAAATGGTTTTCAAACATTCCTCATTAAAACAATTTATAAAAATTCCGAGGTGGTACGAGAAAAAGTTAAAGGCTTTTGGTTAAGAAGGAGATATTTTATAGAGACAAATTATTCATTATGAATAATGTTTACAAAAAATCATGAAATATATTTTGTAAAAGGAGGCTAAAGGTTATGTTTTATAAAAATGAACGAAATTTACTTTTATAAATCCAAAAAGAATTTGGATATTTTATGGAAAAAGTAAGTGGGATATTTTACCAAGAGGTGTTTTAGGCAAAGCCCAAGCACTTGAGAAATTATGATGTCACTTTGTTTCTTGGCATAAAGTCAAATTGGGGTTGCACACCAACCTGCCACTTTTGTAGCAAAATTAAACATAGACCAATGGCTCATATCAAACTCAGTCACATCCAATGGCCAAAAGAAATTTCGCATTGTGAAGTTGCACGCAACAATTAAATTTTTCAATTTGCAAAATGATGTTAAATGGTAGGTAGGTTTTGACGGTCAGACTGGCAAATGAGGAAAATCTATGGATAAAATAAATTTTACATTATGAAGATGCACGAGATAATGAACTTTTTCAATTTGCAAAATCATTTATAATCCTGCATATTTCAATGGCCATGATGTGGCTTGGAAAGGATGAACGACATGAATGTATTTCACATTGTCAACTAGCAAGGACAAATGAAGTTTTACAATTCGCTAAATTTTAAATGGTGGGAAGCTTAGGGCATGTGTTGAATTGGAAAATAAAATTGATGGTTGTGAAGCTTTCTACTATATGGAAATGATATTTAGTTAATGGTTCAATATTGGAAGGAATGAGCAAATAAAATCATGTGTTTTTATCCCATTCTTTGAGAACGAGATTAGTGATCCTAAATGTTTCTGTTCAGAGAAAATGAAGAGTGTTTAGAGTTCAATGGTTCTACACTTTGTTTGATTCTGGTGATGACAATTTTCAGATGCCATATTTTTCATAAAGAGCATTTACATACGTTTTTTGAAGCGACCGACAATTTTTTCCCTATAAATGGCTATTATGGTCATTATGTTAAATCACTTGTTCCTGCTGAACCGAGATGATTTTGCCAAAATTGAGAAAGGCTTTTCTTAATAACATAACTATATACAATAACCTAAACCATAAAGAATTTTCCAAAATTGAATACTTTTTCTCTTAAGGATAGGATCATGTTAAATAACCTCCTTTAGTTTTTACACGGGTGCTATGGTTTAGGACAAACAAAGTGAGTTCTACATGCCATTTTTAGGTTTTCCAAAGGACTTTTTCAGACATCACATTCAAAGAATTGTTTAATACAAATGGAGTTGAATTTCATGAAACCAATAGAGGTTTTGATTCACCATAGGCCTATATACAAAAACCTCCTTCATATTTTAAATATTTATCATAGGTTAGGAGAATATAAAATATCTTCACATGGTATTTTTCCATAAGATTACAGGTTTGCTGTCTAAGTCATCAGTTTCAAAATCAGATTATCATGAGCTGGAGCTGAATCACACGAAAATAAGACATGGGTTTTGTCAGCGACGAAGCCAGATACAAAAACCTCTTTTGGGTTTCACACAGCTATCACCATATGGGATATGCAGGAGGGTCTTTTAAGACTATTTTTCTAGTAGTCCGCATTTGATTTTTGTCTTATGTGAATCGTGGTGTGTAGGCCACATCTAGATTTTGTTAGAATATGTTCTTTAGTTGTAACAAGTTTTGATTCCTGAATGTCAGTTTAGGAAGTCCAAAATGCTATAAATATACCTCCTGAAGAAGGAGAAAGGGTTGAAACCAATGTGATTTTGTTGTGTATGCTTTCAAGAGAATTTTAATAAAATTGCAGAGACGAGGTCGGCATTTCATAAAAGGATTGATGTGTCATTCATATTTGTAGTCTGTTGCTTCCTTTCTTATGTGAATGTTTTTCCAGTTTATCTCTCCCATTTTGTTTTCTTTCATATTTGAACGTAGTGTATAGCAGTTTGGAATTCATACTTGCTATGCTCCGTCTGTTATTTTAGATATTCACCAAAGTTTTCTTCTGAAGTTAATACATAATTCATTTTTCAATGCTCTGTGTTGATGGTATGTTCATGTTCTTATTTTCCATCAGACAATTATAAATCAACTGTGATCGAGTGGCTATGTTGCCCCTGTGTTGAAATTGATTACATAAGTTCTGTTTATTTCTGTCACATATCTTGACTCCATTGCCCAATGGTTCTGTGTTTCGTTTCAATCAATTTTACAAACAATTTATAGTTTCACTTGTATCTATCTGGCATTGTTAACATTTAGTGAGAGATCCCTCTTGGAAGAGAAGAATGCTTGTTCTCTCTTCAAAAGTGGTTCTGCTGTTACCTGGGAGTGGGTCTTCTGCAACCTTTGGGCTCAATCCCAGTGCTAACAAACTGGTGATGAGATTGAATATCATCCCTGGGAAGAATGACAAAGATTCAAAGGATAAAGAATTTCTATGGGAAAACAAAGATTCTTACATGTGAAAAAGGTCGTATTATTTTCCCTGGCAACTCCACTGAAAGATTCTGGAAGGTGACTCCACTGGGAAGATTGGTGGTCAGAAAGATAGAGATGGGGAGAGGTATCAAACATTCCCTGAATTCGAACAAAAGGCTTATATCTTACTGTTGATGGTGAACAATGGTTAGAAAACAAGAAGGTCATGTCTCTTTTCACCTGGAAACTCCATCTGCGAAGGATCCATTCTTCATAATGTTCTATGGCAGCTCCAGTAAACGGGGTTGCAAAGTTTGAGGAGCCGATTCAGTTTCTCCACCATCAAGATGAATTCTTGGGCTGCAAGGTATACTCCTATGAATCTTTCTGCCATTCTTGGTTATCCCAATAAAATGCCTCTGGTAAATTGGCAAAAATATCTTCCAAGATTCAATGATGAAAAAGGTGATGATGTTGCCATCCATTTATTTAGATTTCATAAGCATATACATAAGCTGGGAGTGGGATGGAATGAAGATTCTTTAATGAAACTCTTCATGTTTAGTTTAGAAGGATATGCAAGGTCTTGGTATGAGTGATTTCTAGCAGGGAGTTTATCCTTCCTTAAATACTTTCATACCATATTTCATGAACATTTCGAAAGGCATTATCCTTCTTTGTTGTTAATTCAAGATTCTTGCACACACAATAGAGAGTTCATTGAAAATGTGAAAGATGAGTGTGGTGATGATCAGTATTTGGATGAAGAGGTTTTAGATATCTTACATGAATATTCATCTTGAAAAGAAAGACAAACCAATTGCAATGATATTCAAGAAATTTCCTGGCAGTTAGTACTGTCTTCCTTGGCTGAAGTTGACATAGACCAAAGCTCAGATTTAACCAATTATATCTCTTTTCGTGAAACTGATGATGATTTGCAACATTCTTGCCATTATCTGTGTGTCTAAGAGAGAGGTTGTGACTATTAATCAAATCCTTCGTCATATTATTCAACTTCCGAATTTTTGTTATAAGAAGAGGCCTCCCCTTCCCAATCAGGAAATTCTTTTTTGCAACTGCAATCTCTTGAAAGTTACAATGCTTGTGTGATTGATTACACAGAAGATGATAATTCTAGAAAATCTCAGTCTTGTAGTCCCTCAACATGTTCATTTTCTAAAAATGCAAGTAAAGAGAAATCAGATTTTGAAATAGTGGTTGAAGGAATACCTCTTCATGTTGATCAAATTCAAATTTCACCTAAAGATTTACATGAATATATAAAGCTCTCTTTGGTTGAAGAAGATGATCATCGTAGTGATTTGAAAGGATATGGTTGTACTGATTTGTTTTCTGAAGAATGCAATCATCCTACCACAATTTCTGTGAATGAAGAAAATTTCATTGCAATCCAAGATCAAAAGTATGAAAACATAGTGGAAACTAGACATGTTGAAGATGACTGTTTGCCATTGTGTTTTCCTTCATTTGAGTGGTTAAAAAGGAGACTTAAAGTTTCTGATCAAAAACAGAAATTTGATATTGTAGATGAATGTATAAATTTCCTTGGAATGGATGATAAGAAAGAAGGACAGTTATGCAATCAATCTCGGCCTTTAGAAAAACCAGCAGTATGCAATAAAGAGTTGAATAACGAAGAAGAAGGCGGGGGTTCTCAAATGGATGTTTCTTCTTGTTTTTCAAATTCAGATTTTTTTTGTCAAGAAGAAATCTATTTGCTCGATCTTATTGAAGAAATGAATGATGTTTCTACTGAAGCATATAAATAATATGAAGTTGTAAGATCAAAAATTTTAGATGAAGTTGTGGACGTCTCTCCTGGAAATTTTCATGTGTTTTCCTTGCATGGTTCTTTTGAAGATTACTTTGACAGCATGCAAGGGAATTTACAGTTGGGACATGCTTCTCATGGCAAGCAAATGACAAATGTTTTTGAAGGATGTCATGTTTTTTACGATTCAGTGGTAGAGTACATGGAGAATTTTGGCAGTGGTAATGGCTGGTTATATCTCTACTGTAAAGATCAATTTCTTTATTATAACTTTCTGCCATTAAGTCTGTCATACTTTTTTTTTATCAAGCATGAAGAAAAAGTTGGTTTATCGGATCATTTGCTTGAGTGGCTTCATTGGAAGTAAGAAGTTACTTGATTGAACGTTGATGCTTAGTAAGTAGTGTAGGTAAGTAAAGATGAATAAGATCGACATGGCGAGCATTCCATTTAGTAGATTTAAGTTTGTTTTGATTTCAGTTTTGATTTAGTTTCGGTTGTAAAGTTCATGTGTGCAGTTACAACTGTCTTCAGTTTTCAGGGTATGGACATGTGACAGGTGACAGGTGACAGGTTGAAAGAGTGAGATTTGTTTGCAAAATGGTTTCAGTTGGTGGTTCAATTCAGAATAGGTTGATGATTTCAGAAAAAATTTGGAGCAACCTAATGGATTTGGCACTTCGTCTACAGGGGTTCTTTGCTACCTTGCTAGGAGGATAGCATCCCTCGTGGAGCTAGTTGTTAGCACCATTTTAGTTTTGCCGCAGTAAGCCTCATTGCCTCAAAATTATTAGTTTCTCTTGAGGATCAAATGGTTTTCAAACATTCCTCATTAAAAAAATTTATAAAAATTCTGAGGTGGCACGAGAAAAAGTTAAAGGCTTTTGGTTAAGAAGGAGATATTTTATAGAGACAAATTATTTATTATGAATAATGTTTACAAAAATTCATGAAATATATTTTGTAAAAGGAGGCTAAAGGTTATGTTTTATAAAAATAAACGAAGTTTATTTTTTATAAATCCACAAAGAATTTGGATATTTTATGGAAAAAGTAAATGGGATATTTTACCAAGAGGTATTTTAGGCAAAACCCAAGCAAGAAATTATGATGTCACTTTGTTTCTTGGCATAAAGTCAAATTGGGCTCGCACACCAACCTGCCACTTTTGCAACAAAATTAAACATAGATCAATGGCTCATATCAAACTCAGTCACATCCAATGACTAAAAGAAATTTCACATTGTGAAGTTGCACGGAGCAATTAAATTTTTCAATTTGCGAAATGATGTTAAATGGTAGGTGGGTTTTGACGGTCAGATTGGAAGGTGAGGAATATCAACGGATAAAATAAATTTCGCATTATGAAGATGCACGAGATAATGAACCTTTTCAATTTGTGAAATCATTTAAAAGCCCGCATATTTCAATGGCCATGATATGGCTGGGAAAGGATGAATAATGTGAATGTATTTTGGATTGTCAACTAGAAAGGACAAATGAAGTTTTACAATTCGTGAAATTTTAAATGGTGGGAAGATTAGGGCATGTTTTGATTTGAAAAAGCAAATTTATGGTTGTGAAGCTTTCTGCTGGACGGAAATGATATTTAGTTAATGGTTCAATATTGGATGGAATGAGCAAATAAAAGCATGTGCTTTTATCCCATTCTTTGAGAACGAGATCAGTGATCCTAAATGTTTCCTTTTAGAGAAAATGAAGAGTGTTTAGAGTTCAATGGTTCTACACTTTTTTTGAGTCTAGTGATGACAATTTTCAGATAGCATATTTATCATAAAGATCATTTACAGACGTTTTTTGAAGCGACTCGCAAATTTTTCCCTATAAATGGTTGTTTTCGTCATTATTTTAAATCAACTGTTCCCTCCGAAACAAGATGATTTTTCAGAAATTGAGAAAGTTTTTTCTTCATAACACACCTATATATAATAAACTCTCTCATTGTTTAACCAAGTGATGTGGATTGAGAGAATCAAAGTCATTTTCAGAGATAAAATTTCCATATTTTTAAAAGACTGTTTTGGTCAGTTATTTCAATCAATTGTTTCAGGAAAACCATCAAGAATTTTCTAAAATTGAATGAGGGTTATCTTAAGGACAGGATCTTGTTAAATAACCTCCTTCAATTTTTACACATGTCCTATGGTTTAGGAGAAACAAAGTGAGTTCTACATGTCATTTTTAGGTTTTCCAAAGGACTAATCAACACATCACATTCAAAGAATTGCTTAAGCCAAATGGAGTTGAATTTCAGGAAATTGAGAGATGTTTTTCTTCTTCATAGGCCTATATACAAAATACTCCTTAATATTTTATGCAGGTATCACAGGTTAGGAGAATGTAAAATATCTTCACACGGTATGTTTCGAGAAATTTACAGGTTTACTGTTTGAGTCATCAGTTTCAAAATAATATCCTAAGGAGCTAGAGCTGATTTAGAGGAAAATAAGACATCGGTGTTTTTAGGAAGTGAGCTAGCTATAAAAACCTCTTTCATTTTTCACACAGCTGTCACCATCTGGGATATACAGGACGGGATTTTAAGCTTATTTTTCTAGTAGTCCACATTTTATTTTTGTCCTATGTGAATCGTGGTGTGTAGGCCATGTCAAGAGTTTGTTAAAATATGTTATTCAATTGTAACAAATTTTGATTCCGAAATGTCGGTTTAGGAAGTCCAAAATGCTATAAATATACCTCCTGAAGAAGGAAAAAGGGTTGAAACCAATTTAATTTTGTTGTGTATGCTTTCAAGAGAATTTTAATAAAATTGTAGAGCCCAGGTCAGTGTTTCATACAAGGATTCATGTGTCACTCGTATTTGCAGTCTGTTGCTTCCTTTATTATGTGAATGTTTTTCCAGTTTATCTCTCGCATTTTGTTTTCTTTCATATCTGAATGTAGTGTATAACAGTTTGGAATTCATACTTGCTATGCTCTGTCTGTTGTTTCAGATATTCACCAAAGTTTCTTCTAAAGTTAATACATAATTCATTTTCAATGATCTGTGTTGATGGCCTATTCATGTTCTTATTTTCCACTAGACAATTATAAATCGACTGTGATCGAGTGGCTATCTTTCCCCTGTGTTAAAATCGCTTCCATAAGTTCTTTTTATTTCTGTTACATATCTTGACTCTATCACCCAATGGTTATGTGTTTTGTTTCAACCAATTTTAAAAACAATTTATAGTTTCACTTGTATATATCTGGCATTGTTAACATTTGGTGAGATATCCCTCTCGGAAGAGCAGAAGGCTAGTTCTCTCTTCGAAGGTGGTTCTGCTGTTACCCATGAGCGGGCCTCCATAGCCTTTGGGCTCAATCCCGGTTCTAACAGATGGAATGAGACATAACCTTTTAATATCATGGCTATCCATATTAACCAAACTAATGATAAAAAATTCGTTTATATTCAAACATGATTCATTATCTTTGACCATAGCCAAACATGGTTAGGTCATAATAAGCCATAGAAAAGGATGGCAAGGAAATTTATGCAAATTTAATGTGGTTGAGCTCCAACTAAACATTGGAATGCAATGTAAACATTCAAGAATGTAGCTATTCAACACACACAAAGATGGTAATCATGATGTCCGATGATCACCTAGTGGCATAATGAGTGAATGTTCTAACCAATCCAATAATTTATACCAATGATTGATAATATTTATTTCTATGCAAAAAACAATGGATATACTTTAGAAGATGTAATATGACCAAAATATATTGAAACATCTACCTTATTAAACATTCGAATAAAGGCATGATCTACACAAACCCATTATTAAAATTACCTATCATGATTGAACCATATTCATGGTGATTTAAACGAATCAAAATGATATAAATATCTTTATCTCATTGAAAACTACAAAATATTAACTTGTTGGTTCCAAATATATAATTGATAATACAATTACTAATTCATTTTATATTCATTAATACATCTATGATTTTATGGTTAATAATATTTTAGTTATTATTATTTATAAATTAAGTGACTCACAATTATTCTATAAATTTAGGATTTATAATACATAATATACATAATCCATATACAATAATTAATATTATTATTAATTCATTATTCACTTATCCATAATATTAATAAAATCTACTTATAATTCCTTTTATCAATATATAGTAATTAAAATATTATGACATAATTTAGTTAATAATATTACTATGACATATTTTACTAAAGTTAGAGAAGAGTTCATAATATTAGCTTAATGTTTGAAATTTTACATTACGTTTATAATTTTTGTGCATATTGTAATATACCAATTAACTACTTACTAATAAAAAACAAAACTAAAACAAATTGTTTAATGTTTTATATAATAAAAATTGATTCAATTCCTAGATGCAAGATTTTAGATTGTGGATTGCCAACATGATAGAGGAATTAAATTTCATGGGTGGTGTGGTTGGTTGAAAGCCTCAAATATCCTTGTTCTTGTTTGCAAACTTACACATGTCACTCGCATGCATCCAATAGATATTAGCTTAATTGATTGGGAGAAGGTTAATATGAGATGTTTTTTTGGTCGGTTTTATCTCTATCCATACCCTTTTTATCCACCACCCTAGGATCTTATTCTGAAAATTACTACTATGGTTGATTCAAAGTCTTTTCCTTCATGTTTTCATGGTGCAGGCAATATTATTTTCCGTTGAAAACATATTGATGTCTGGTTCACTATATAGAATCACAGGATAAAGGTGATATAAAGAATGGTATGTTTCATGCCTTTTATAACACGTACTTTTGCTAAAATATGTATGGCAAGTCTCAACTCCAACCTCTCATTCCAGGACGAGTTGATGCACAAAATTGGATATCTAGATAGCATTACTAGTACTTCGGTTGTCAAGAAGGGTAATTGCACTCACCAATGGTTTATTTTTACTGTGTCAAGGAAGAGAGTGCATAGTATAAATGGAGCATAGGGGTGCTCTATGAAGGAACAAAACAACTCCAACACCAAGGATTATTTTATGGAGGACACCCCACCACACATTAAAATTAGAATAGAGGAAATGGGTGTAGACTAGCTTTGGAAGGTCGAAAAATGTTGATTAAATTTGCATTGTTGTTAACCTAAGATGATAAGGAAACATTGATGAAATATGAATAGATTGAGAAATCCAAATTCATTGAGACAAAATGTTAAAAATGCTTAACAAAATATCACAGCCGAAAAATCAGAGTCAGACTTGGAAGTGTTAGTTTCCAATTTTAAGATTTTGGAGGTTCCGACTTTGAAATTCTGAAGTTGGAAAGTCGGTAAGGCGGTTTAAGAATATGATATTTTCTACTCTAAAAGTTAGAAATTTGGAAGTAAAAATTTCATCAGGGAAAAGTTGGAAGCGACATGTTAGAACAATAAAGTTTTGGAGTTTCCGACTCCGAAAGTCGAAAAGTCAGAAATCTGAAGTCCAATATCTGTAAATTTAAAAAGTTGGAAAGACAGAGTCAGGAGTGTTAGTTTCTAATGCTAAGTTTTCGGAGTTTCCAATTCTGAAATATCGAAAGCCAGAAATCGAGAAAGTTGGAAAGTCAGAAAGACAGAGTCGAAAGCATTAGTTTCCAATGCTAAGTTTTTAAAGTTTTTGATTTCAAAAGTGAGAAAGTTGAAAATCTATAAAGTTGAAAAGTTAGAGTGGGATGCATTAGATTCCAATGCTAAGTTTTTAGAGTGTCTGATTCTGAATGTCGAAAAGACAAAAAAACTCAGAAGTCATAATGCCGGAGTCGGGATTGTTGAAAAACATCAAAACATTAAGTGTAGTTGTTAGTCAAAATTAGTATGTTTCATTCAAGATTGCAGACTCAGAGTGATGCATTGTCACACTGTTAATTCATAGTTTTTGTAACAAAAAAGTTACTTTACGGTTTTTTTATTTATGAAGGGTCACCATGAAGATACATGAGTTTTAGATGAAGGGACACAGTTGAGGGTATAAAAACAAAGCTTTAAACGTTGAAAAAAGAATCTTTGTACATTTATTGAATGATCCATATGTGTACATAAGTTAGAGATCCAATTATCGTATAAGGGTGGTTGGGAGCCGTAAGGATAGGATGCAATCCTGTAGGGGCTCTTAGCCTCCTTTAATTTTTTATTGGTAAATATGGTGTTGGTGCATCCTTTAGTTGAATCTGAAAAACTTGGGTGTTGGTGCATTACATCACCGAGACTTGGGTGTTGGGAAATGCATTACATCACAATATCTTTTATTTAAGAAGAATGTTACTAGAAGTAATCCAAAAGGAAGAAACTATAATTTATTTTCTCCTCTATTGAGTTATAATATTGAATGTTACAAATGTTGTAACCAAGGACACATAGCTAGAAATTGTAAACTAGTGATTCCTATGGAGAATGGCACCAAAAGATATGAAGGAAATGAGGAGAGGAAGGTTTGGAAGAAGAAGGAAGACGTGGAATGTTCAATATCTCTATGTGCAACATAAAAAAAAAATCTATGACACGTGGATAGTGGATTCTCAAAACACATGACAAGATATCCAAGCAAGTTTATAAGACTATAAATAAATAAAAAAAGGAAAAGTCACTTTTGGAGATAAATTATCCTCTAAAATAATTGTGAAGGGGACAATGGTTCTCATAGACAAAATGAAAGATAAAAATGTTTTTCTTGTAAATAACTTAAAACGTAATCTCTTAAGTGTGATCCAAACATGTGATGAAGGACACATATGTATATTTGATTCTAAGAAGTGTGAAATTAGAAGAAAAGATTCAGGAAAACATGGTGGGACTAGTGTGAGAACTCGAAGCAATGTGTATATTCTGGAACATTAAGAACAATGTTATATGAGTGAAATGGATGAAATTTTTCCATGGCATAGAAGGACGGGGAACTTAAAATTCGACAATATTATAAAAGTCACAAATAATGAAGCTACAAGGAATTTTCCAGAGATCATAAGACCACGCAACCATGTTTGTAGACATTGTTTTCATGGGAATCAAACAAGAAAAATATTCAAGGTCAAAGAGCATATAACCTTTCAGAGATTAGAAATAATTCGTATTGATCTTTGTGGGCCTACAAGGACTAAAATATTTCAAGGTGAGCATTACGTCATGTTATTAATCGATGATTATATAAGGATGACTTGGGTGACATTTCTTAAAGAAAAATAATAATCCTTTATGAATTTCAATGCATTCAAAGCACTTGTTGAAAATGAAGCAAGTCTCAATATTAAATGTTTAAGATCAAGTAATGGTGGTGAGTTCACATTAAATGAATTCAATGAGTTTTGTGAAACTCATGCAATCAAGAGGCAATTTTCATCCCTAAAAACACCTCAACAAAATGGAGTTGTTGAGAAGAAAACCAGGGTTGTCCAAGAAGAAGCTAGAACTATGCATAATGAAGAAAAAAATCTTGATGGATATTGGAGAGAACCAATATATACAATTGTCTATGTACAAAACAGAGGACATATCAATGTAAATATTGATAAAATTCGTTATGATATTTTGTTTTGAAGAACAAGTTCAATTAAGTATTTTAGATTTTTCGGAATTAAATGCTACATAAAAAGAGAGGATGATAATCTAGGGAAGTTTGACTGTAGAACATATGAAGGAATATTTATTGGATATTCTTCCAGCAAAAGGGAATACATATGTGACAATTTAAGGTTACACAAACTCATAGAAAGTGAAAATGTAATTGTTGATGATACTAATCCAAGAAAGTGTTGATGATGACGAAACTAATGATGAAGAGAGAATGGAATATTATCAAAAGAAGGAGACTTTAAAACCGGAAAAAGAGGAATATGAATATTAACATGAAAGTAAATATGAATACTCTCCTAGATCTGATACAAGAACTCCATCTTGAAGAATCTAACCGAATCATCTTGAACCTTAATTATAGGTGACGAGGGTGTAGGAGTTCAAACATGAATACAACTAATATTTGAAGAATAAGTATTACTATCATTAGTTTAGCGAAAGAAATTTTTAGAATCTAGCAAAGATGATGATTGGATCAGTTCTTTGAATGCTGAGTTGGATCGAATAGTGAAAAAACAAACTTGGGAACTTCTTCTAAGACCTGAATGCATAAATGTTATTGAGACTAAATGGATTTTCAAGAAAATGTTCAATGAGGCTTGTAAAGTAATAACAAACAAGGATATAGTAGTATGAAAGGTATATGCTCAAGTACAAGGTGTTGAATTCGAAGAAACTTTTGCAACTATGGAAATACTTGAATCCATTAGAATGTTTTTAGAATTTGCATACTACAAAACTTTCAAAGTATAGAAAATGGATGTAAAATTTGCATTTCTTATTGGAGAACTTGAAGATGAAGCATGTATTGAACAACCTGAAGGTTTTGCTCTATCAGAAAAAATAGATTATGTATGCAAACTAAAAAAGAAATTCTATGGTCTCAAATAAGATGCAAGAGCATGGTTCTCAAGACTTGAAAAATATTTAAGGAAACACGAATATAAAAGAGGGGCCAATGTGATTAATCTATATATAAAGTTTGAAAACCAAAATATGATCATTGTTGTTGTCTACGTAGACAATATCATATTTGGAAGTGATATACAAATTCTGAGTGTAAACTTTTCTTTGTAAATGAATAAGGAATTTGAAATGTAAATGTTAGGAGAACTAACATTCTTTCTATGTTTAAAATTATCTCAACTATAAAAAGGGATCTTCATCTCTCAGACTAAGTATATCAAAGAGATGTTGAAAAAGTTGAAAATGGAAGACTCCAAACCTGTCAGTACTCCTATGGCCACAGGTTGCAAATTGAGCAAGGAAGATGAACCTTTAGAAGTAGATCAAACTATGTATAGTTCAATGAATGGTAGTTTATATATGTAACATCTACAAGACCAGATGTAATGAAGGTTGTAGGTTTGGTTTCCATATTCCAAACAACCCCAAAAGAAACACATGGGATTGCAAATAAAATAATTCTTACATATCTAAAAGGTACTATGAACTATATATTATGGTATCCAAAAAGCAATAACTTCACTCTAATTGAGTTCAATAATGAATATTGGGAATTAATTATTGATGACAGAAAAAAAATTAGTTAAGCAACATTATACTTAGGAGATTGCTTGGTGTCATGGTTGAGCAAAAAAGAGTAATCCATTTCACTTTCTAAAGTAGAAGCTAAGTATATTGTGGTTGAATCATGTTGTAACCAAGTCATTTGGATGAAACAAACATTAGAATATCTACTTGTGAAGTATGAGGACCAAATTTTGATACACTGTGACAACACAAGTGCTATAAACATATTCAAAAATCTTGTTATGCACTCTAAGACAAAACATATTCCAATCAAATATCATTTTATGAGAGAAAGTGTCTCAAAAGGTAGTCAAATTGGAGTCTATTGATTTGAAGGAACAAATTGCAGACATTTTTACTAAACCATTACCTAGAGAATAATTTTCCTATCTTAGGAAGAAATTGGGGATTATCCCTCATCATTTAAAAATAAACTAAAAGGATGAAAACCCTCTCACAGGAAAAGGAGAAATGTTGATAGGGGGGGAGACACACCTACATGGGGAGTGATTTAAAAAAATATGTGGTCCGTTAGTAAAATCCTAGGAGACACGTAATTTAGCATCGAAGAGGTCAATAATTCTAAATATATATAGAAAAAGGCAGCAACATTATAGGGTGAATTTTATTCTCAAAGCATTATCATTATTGTGAAAGGGGGATAAAAGGTTCATTTTAGATGTCAAAGGAAGGTGTCTCTAGTCAATTCAAAAGAGGGAGATTGTTGATTAAATTGGAATCATTGTCAACCTAATATCATAAGGAAACATCGATTAAATATGAATAGATTGGAAAATCCATCAATGTTGAGCCAAAATGTTAGAAAACCTTAACAAAATATCACAATTGGAAAATTAGGTTCGAAGTTGAAAGTGTTAGTTTTCAATTTTATGATTTTGAAGGTTTAGAATCGAAAAGTCGAAAGTCATAAAGTCGGTGAGGCTATTTAATATTTTTGGATTTTCCAACTACAAAAGTTGAAAATTCAGATGTCCGAAAGTCAACAAGATGGAGTCGGAAGCAACATTTCATAATAGTAATGTTTTGGATTTTCTGACTTTCCTAGTCAGAAATATGTAAAGTCGAAAAGTCGAAGTCATAAGCGTTAGTTTCTAACGCTATGTTTTCTGTAGTTTTTTATTCCGAAAGGAGAAAAGTTAAAAAAATCTATGAAGTTAAAAAGTCCAAAAATCAGAAAGTCAGAGTCAGAAGCGTTAGTTTCCAACGCTAATTTCTAGGATTTTTTATTCTGAAATTTAGAAGGTTGGAAATACGTAAAGTTGAAAAGTAAAAAAGTCAGAGTTGAAAGCATTAAATTCCAATGCTATGTTTTTGGAGTTTCTAATTCTAAATGTCCAAAATCTGAAAATTCGCAAAGTTTGAATGACGAAGTGAGCAAGTCGAAGTCAGGATCATTGAAAAATATCAAAATATTAAGTGTATTTGTTAGTCAAAATTGTTATGTCGGAGTTGGGATTGCAAAGTCGGAGTGATTCTTTATCGCACTATTAATTCATAGTGTTTGCAACAAAGAGATTATTTATAATTTATTGATTTGTGAAGGGTCACAGTGAAGATACGTGACTGTTAGATGAAGAGGCATGGTTGAGGGTATATAAGTAGAGCTTTAAACCTTCAAACAAGAGTCTCTGTACATTTATTGAAATATCCATAGTTGTATAGAATTCATATATTTAATTATGATATAAGGGTGGTTTGGAGGTCCAAGGATAGACTGCAAGATTGTAGAGGGTCGTATCCTCGTTCGTGTTGTTGTTGGTAAACAAGGTGTTGGTGCATCCTTCAGTTGTATCTAAAAAACATGGGTGTTGGTGCATCAAGCAAGTTGGTGCTTGAAAACTATTTGTAAATATAATTTTGCAATAATAGAAAACATTGGTGGTTTTCCCAATTGGGCTTCCACGATAATATAGTGTGTTATATTTATATAGTTTATTTTATTTTTAAAAGTGATAAAATTTGAATAAGATCTAGATCATTACCGATTCACCCTTCCTCTCAATATTGTTTGAATTTCTAACCAAAACAAATCATCCCCTTGTTATAACAATATTTATGCGCGTTGTTTGGAAATGAAAGCTCAATCAAGGTATAATTCTGAGTATGGTGCATCCAGAAGGACTTAAAATCCATTCATTTCCAGTTCGAAAAATTAATGGAGGTCACTTATTCTTATTATCTTCTCTTGGAAGATCAATGCGCAAGCTCCAAGACTTGGGTTGGACTATCCCAATGGGATCCCAAGTTGGTATGCTTAATCATATTGTGGTTTCTCTCCCTCAGTATGTAGTGACGGACTAGTATTCTATTTATATTTGTTTATATGCTTGGTTTTGGTCTAAAGGAAAGAAAACTATTACAGATGGTTCTGTAAATATGTCATGATTCAGGGTGTATGGTTTGGATTCTATTTTATGGTAAACTTTCATTTCCTTATTTATACTTTTGAATCATAGGATAAGGAAGTATAATGGTATGAGAATAGTGTAACTCTCTTTGATATCTATATTTATTTTTTTTGTTAAAAGAAAGTTTCTTTCTTCCTAGAAAAAAATAAATCAAGAAACATATTATAGTAACAATTGTAGGGATTTCATTTTCCTATCGAGGCGATAAAACTAAGTTTTTCTTCAAATAAAAAACTCATATTAAACTATCAACTCATCAGATTAAGAATTCAGAATCCTTTCATTAGGAATAAAATCCTACAGTACACATTTTATACTCACATTCTCTTTTATTATGGGATAATAATATTTATTTTGACCTAATAACCATTATTTAGTCGAGACTTGGGATAGTAACTTCGTTAATCTATATTGTATTGTTTACTTTTTATATAATATACGTAGTCATGTTCATGTACCTCCTTGTTGGTTGTGGATCCTCATCTTCCAAATTTAGAGATGTTATTATTCATATATGTTTGTACCCCAGGTTTATTGTATACTCATCCAATTTGGGGGGTGCGAGGGGTCCCATCCACCCCCCCCCCCCTCCGTTAGGGGGCTGGGGGCCAGGGGGCCCTAGGGGGGGTTCAGGGACGAAGCTCCCGAAGGAATTTTTTTGGGATGTTTGTTGGCCACCAGTTTGTGGACCCATGTTATTGGGTGGCTTGTAGCATNTTGGCCACCAGTTTGTGGACCCATGTTATTGGGTGGCTTGTAGCATTTTCCCATGGTAATTCCCCTATAAAAAGAAAACATTGTAATACGACTGTGTATTATATTGTAGCATTGTAAACAATATTCGTGACTATGTGAGAAAGACTATGAGAGTGTGAAGAGTAATTGAAGCGTGTTGATGTAGGTTGTATCCCTTCATTTTGTTGGATGATATAATAGTAAAGGATTGGAAATTTATTTGTGGACGTAGACCAACTGGGGTTAACCACGTTATATATGTGTCTCTTTTGTAATGTGTTTAATTTTTTTTCATTTTGTTTAATTATTTAACTGTATAAATTCTATTTATTTGCGATCTTGTTTTTTAACACTCCCTTCAAGTAGGAACTATGGTATATCCACAACAATGACATGTTAATCCATGTTCAAATAGCGTGGGGATAACTTTGAGCACATGGGGAGAATTTGTTTGAAATCTGTGTGACCTACTGTTATGTCTACCAGCCTAATTACTCCATGATTTTAATACTTACCACTATGCATTAATTTGATTAGGTCATTGCAATCAGTTTGTAAGGGTATACCCCTCTAGCAGCTTCAGAAGTTTTCAGCAGAATGTATGTATGGTTTTTTGGACAGAACCATGGTTAAGTCCTCTATGCAGCAGTTTTGTTGTTCATAAACTCTCGATATTATCTTTTATGTAATGAATGGATGTGCACAGCCCCTTTTATACAACCCCCCTTTTTAGTTTCTGTTAAAAAAAAAATTGATTAGGTCATTGTTTAACATCCCTCTGAAATTTTTTTAGGGTCATTCCAACCATTTTATTCCTAATAATTTTGAATTAATGATGATTTTAGAAGTGCATTGATAGAGGGAACTTGTCATTTCCCAAATGACAAATGGGGAAATAATGCCACATCTTTCCACTTTCATGCTATAGCTAGGATTATCAACTACTCCAGGGTCGAGGGCTTATCCTGGTTAAATGGATTCTTCTTATCTGAACCCTAGCCTTTATTCTTGACATGATTATTGACCTAATTTAGCTATGAAGAGTCATTGACTCTATAGAGTTTGGACATATCCAAATTTACCTCAACTACTATGAATGATTTGCAAAGTAGTTATTTTTATTTATTTAGGGTGCTTCATTATTGAATGTTAAAATTGGCCTACTTATTTCATTATGGATTTTATCTATCTGTAAGTTACTTTAGTCCTCTACTATAGGGTTCAGTTCATCCATTGGACATAATAGCCATGCAACATGTACTAGGTTCTTGGTCATCTAATGAGTTGCTGAGAGGAGAGAGTTCATGAGGCCTTCTCCCCATCATCTCAAGATATTTAACACTTCCATTTCTAGCGATCACCATGCAATTGAGCAATGATGTAATGTCCCTCTTATTTTCCCCTGAATTTGTTGTAATTTTGGAACTTCGATTGTACTTATCCTCTGGGGAGGAGCTCAAGGCCAAGGCCCCACCAGCAGAATGTGACATGTTAGGGAAGTGATTCCCTGAGCGATAGACTTGGGAAACTAAGACATGGATGAAACCTAAGCGACGAGTAACTATATCCACTAGAGGGCAAGGTTAAAATGGTGAGTGAATCTCAAGAATTGGATATGTTTCCTTAACAACCTAAACTATTAGGTGTCAACCTAGGCTGAGGTAAGTCCTTAATAGATTAACTTATGTATTGGGTCTTCACGGATGAATCCACCTAGTACGTATTAAGAAAAGCATGCGCCAAAGATTTCTCCCTAGAATTTCGATTAAGAAGCCCAATATTTTATATGAAGCAGATATTAAATTCATCTTAAAATTTAAAGAAAGATGATATACTTATAAAATTTTAGCTTCGTCAATAATTCCCAAGGAAACTATTGATGGGAGTGGCCGATTGTCATAAGTATAGCCTATGTGCATAGATACATGTATGAAATGTATATTTAGAGTATCCTAGATAAAAATACTTAATGACCGAATATGCTACCTTGGGCTAATAATAATTCCTATAACAACAAAAGTGGGAAGCCATATTTTTATGGACTAGTATAGAGCTACACCGGCAAGGAAAAAATACTAGTATATATATATAAGAAGAAAAGAAAGTTGAGGAAAAAACCTACACAAAGAAAATGAGTTGTTATATAGCTTAACCACCTTTACTTGACTATTTTTGGAAACTTATAGGAGCCCCACATAACTTGGCTGACTCTTCAGGATTATAGTTTATCGGATCTCCTTTTTTATGTTTTGGAAAGGGACAGTCCACCACCCAATTAAGGCTAGTATTTAAAGAAGTTTTTGGCTTTTCCAGGACAATCTCCTAGAAATCAACCACACCCCTATTCTCATGGGATTTCATTGCCATAATTACAACGATGAAAGTAAAAGCTATCAGAGGGCATGCTTTTACCATTTACCAATGCCTAATTTTTGGGGGAGATCTCCCAGAAATCAGTGACAACCATTGAGTTCATGGGACCTTGCTGTAGGAAATTTGAAGAGAGTGATTTTTTTTTTAACTAATTACCCATGGCGTAAATTTTGGGGGAGAAAGGGATTTTTAAGGACATGAGTTCATGGAGAAGGGGCGCATATGTTTCTTTGAATAGAAATCTCTAGATCATTGAAAATGGGTGGAGGCTTGCTGGAGGTGGGGATAGGGAGAAAGCAGTCGGGCAGAGGGCACATGCAGCACAGGAAAAGAAAAGAGAAGAAAAAAAAATTATTCTCCTTGTACGTAAGGAGTATGCTAGTGCGAAGAAGGATCTGCGTCCACTTAGATCGTGGTATGTGCATCTCAAGTACCGAATTAATAATGTGCCGATTCTAGTTGGATTCTTGGATTCTTTTTTGGTACATATTCACCTGTTATGTGGACTGCCGTATAATTTTCATTATTCGCTTGGAACTACATATTTATACAATTGCTGGTTATGTATTGGGTACCATAAAAAAAAACTAGATCCAGAGATTAGACGTTGTTGCCCTGTGAACAACCTCGGGTAATATTTGCTCTGCAATTTGTGTGGTGGGTAAAACCCTTAGGTCTGCAAATTCCATATTTGCATAGCATTTTGTTTTCCTGTGTGATGGTCTGCAAATCCATTTTTGCATATCATTCCCTTTTTAGTGGACTGCGGTTCCAGATTTGCATATTGTGCTTCTCTATGGGGTAGACTGTTTTTTTTCCAATTTGCAACGGTTTTCTGTTTTCTTTGCATGCTGTGTGAAGCTTTAAGTCTACCTTTTCGAGTGTGCAAGGGTATTGCGTAGCGTGTAAAGCTTTAATTCTGTGTTTTGCAGTTTGTCAGAGTATTGCATGGTGCGTAGAAACATTCCAGTCTGTGATTTGCAGTTTGGAAGAGTATTGCGTGGTGTGTAAAAACCTTTAAGTCTGTGACCCAAGTTTGCCTGATTCTCTGAGTGAAGTTTCATGCATTGGGTTTGACCCAATGTGCGTTTATTTCTCAAAAAACAGTTTTATGTTATAATACGTATATAAACTATGCAATAATAAGAACCCTTCTTATTATGTAAAGCCTGGCCATAGTGGCCTTCGTTGCATTAAAGTCGTAAATGACTCCTTTATCAGCCTGAAACTTCATGAATGGTTAATCATAAAGAAATTTAGAGACCTTGACTTCCAAGATCGACCTGCTCAACCCAAAGTCTACGTCGCATTATTCCTTAACTATGTGCGATTGAAGTAGGCGATCCCCACGAGTCTGGATTGTGATTTTATTTATTGGTCAGTGACAAGAACCAGTTGTCGGTTTTCACTAACTTGTTGGGAGTGTTTTTATTTAAGTACAGTACCTAAATTCCATGTCTAGGAGAAGATGAAATCTTAGGTTTCAAGTAGTTATTGGTTGTCCAGAGCATGGAGTTTTGGATTCCTCTTTAGTTTTTTCCAGCATTGGAGTAAAAGAGGGTGGGATGCCTAGATTTATTTTATTTTATTTTGGGAGACAAGACAGAACAGTTATGAGTATATAACGCTCGCTGTGGAGTGGTTAGAGTCTATGAAAGAACATGAAAAATTATGGCAACCATGATGTTGCAGAATGTATTTTTTTCAAATGAATCTTTACATAATAAAATGGTTCGTGGATGTAACCCCAAGAATGGGGTGAACCACGTATATCTATGTCTTCTTATGCATCTTCTTTATCATTTTGTGAGATTGTGTTTTATGTATCTTTTTCTTCATTGTGACATAGTATCTTATGGATTTTTCTTTATTTGCGATATCAAGATTTTACATTGGTAGCAAATGACACTGGATGCCATTAAGTATTAATATGAGTTCAGCACTAAGAAGTGTAAAGATGATTGATTATGCACAAAACCTGAGAAGAGGTTTTGATTTTAATGGTTTTGTGAATTTACTTATTGTACATGCTATTGGTAAATGGGATCAACTTCTACATTGAGGAAACAATTTCTTTCTTTGTATGAATTGAATTTTTGATGGCAAATGCCTTGAAAGTTAGGAGTCTTCTCAATTTTGCTTGCTAAGTGGTGATGGTGCACTCCTCTTCACTTATTTCCTTTCCAAAGATAAGCAAGATTAAGATAAGGTAAAACCTCTTATTAATTCCTAATGACCTTTGAACATGATTAAAAGATGAAGGTCTTGATTAAGAATAAATGCTTACGATTAAAAAGAATGGACAAGGAAAGACATTATTGAGATTATTTAACATGGAGGCAACCATGGTAATTTTAAACATGTAATCAGTTTTTGGATGTAAATTTTATAGATTTGTGTAGGTGTGTTACAGCCTATAATCAAACTAAGATACCGTCATCAATAAAATCAGCATGTCGTGGCTTATGTATTTGTAAAATACATGTTATGAATAACAGATGAAGTATAAGTTTTATGTTTCATTAGTTGGTAATTAGAGAACCTTTGCTTAAGGGGACAAGAACCCTTCACCAAATGATGATAGATTTATTATGATCTCAAATCTCTTGAACTCTTAACGTATCTTATCTCATGCATTCTTGTAATGTGCTATCTTAGGTGATGATGATGTATTGGATCTGGTGTATTCTTGTTGTCTTTTATCATGGGTATCCTCGATGTACTAGACTTATATTATGATGATATTGGTGTGAATTATCAATTCTTCCACATGAGTGTTTTCAAATCCAAAGATCTGGATTTGACTTTTATAAATATTGGATAGAGGTTAGTACCATTTTTTAAAGTCCTTTCCTATATGTTAATGAAAAAAACACGGATCCTAGGAAGAATTGTAAAAACTAACTTTAATACATTGTCTTAGATTACTCAGGAATAGTAATTTTTCCCTTGTGACTAACACCCTTCGAACGGTGGTATTATTTTATGGTCCAACTCTAAACACTCATAAGCCTTTAAGGGTAAATGCTAATGAATGTACAAGTTCACCTTCGATGAGGATGAACCCTTTTAAAAAGAAAAAAATAAGAACAATATCTTGGACATCAGGGTTCATTACATATGGTATCAGAGCGAGGTTACAACACTTGGGCGTAATGGACTTGCTTACGAACAGGCATGCTGTGCACTTTATATATATTATTGTTAAGAAAAATTAAATGCTACAGCAATAAATTCTTAAACAAGAGATCATAAAGCATGAAGACTTGGTTGCATCGGAATGTAAATTTCGCAAAGGAGGAAGTAGACGTAGCACAATGTTAATAAAAACTTAGTTTTCCTATAATACGTAAATGCGCATATGGTATCTTTACATACGTATTATTGCTCATCATACAAACTTGATTTATAGTAAGTATGCTAGAAAGGATTAATTTCATACGAGGTCAGGGATGATGAAGAAAAGGCACGAAAAATAAAAGTTTACATGACGTAAATTCGAGGTTATAGGAAGTGGGATTAAGATAGGAGTTCATGCAAGTGTAATAGGATTAAGTAGTGGAAGTAATACATTGAATATTTTGTGGCGTCCATTATCTATGGAATGCAAATAGTAACTTGCTATTTCATTTTAAATTGTCTTTATGATTTAATACTATCTCACAAGGAATGGTGAGTGCACAATACAGGTAATTATGGTCACAAGAACGCATGAACAAATAGGCACCGAAGGATAACTGGAAGATAAACCCTGCAAATGAAAGAGTTAAAGAAGGGGATAAGAGAATGAACTGTTATTGTAGAGGTATGCTGTTACATAATGGTTATGCTTATGTTCACACACAGAAAGGGAAAATTGGACTATAAATTTTACTCCTGATACATTAAGGAAGATGTATAGTCAATCTTTCAAAATTGCTTGTTAAAAGTTATAAAGGAAAAAGTTATAATAATGAAAGACCGGGTGTCTGCTATACTTTGTGAAGAGTATTGATGTTGTGAAATGTTTATAAGAGTCCTAAAACCTAAGTAATTAGGTAATGGGGAAATCACCACTACTTATGGAAAATTGGAAAGACACCCCTGTAAAGACAGAACTTGTAGGCATGAAAAGTTAGGCCTATGATCATATTGATTCAAAAACTAAGAATTCAACAAGACATTAATAAATTTTTTTGTATACAGAAGATATATTGTAAAGGATGTCTAAATTAAAAGTGGACCTTAGGATAAAATCCCAAATGCCAAGCTTCCCCATGTAGTATTAAAGGAGGGGTGGGGCCAATCTAAATAAAACAATACTTCATAAAGTATTGGTGTATTCCATGTAAACACAAATATAGTATTTGGGAGTGGGAGAACTGCCCAAGATAGAATTTGCATGTTTTTACAATTATGTTCTTGTGTTAAAAAGGTCAATTGGGATATATTATTAAACAACATAGAGGATATTCATATGTAAGTAAAGGAGATCTAAATAAGAGTACTTCCCATCATATTAAAACATTGTTGTCTATTGGAAAACATGTTGGGTACAAGGATGTGGTGCCAACATTGAAAATCATTTGGAAAAGGTATTCCAAACCTACGGTTACCTTTAGTGAACATTATTCATTAGTAAAAGTTTTTTAGTTGTGTATTTGAAGCTCGTAAGGGAAAGGAACCCTATTGACAAGTGTATTGTTTCCTAAAAGGAATCGAACAGAAAATGGGACTATATAATCACTGGGTATTTCTATGTCTGTAGCTTACATGCATTATTGTTGGATAAAGTTGGACTATCCCTTCACTCATAACCTTCTGAAGGAAGATGAGTAATGATGTTTTAGCTGCTTGATAATGATAAGTGAATGTTGTATAATGTCATGAGCTAACTTTTGCAGGGGTATGCATGAAGGTTTTTTAATGCTATGAGCTAACTTTTGCAGGGATATGCATGAAGGTTGTATAATGCTATGAATTAACTTTTGCAGGGATATGCATGAAGGTTGTACAATGCTATGATCTAACTTTTGCAGGGTTATGCATGAAGGTTGTATAAAGCTATGAGCTAAATTTTGCAGGGATATGCATGAAGGCTGTATAAAGCTATGAGCTAAATTTTGCAGGGATATGCATGAAGGTTGTATAATGCTATGATCTAACTTTTGCAGGGTTATGCATGAAGGTTGTACAATGCTATGAGCTAACTTTTGCAGGGGTATGCATGAAGGTTGTCTAATGCTATAAGCTAACTTTTGCAGGGATATGCATGAATGTTGTATAATGCTATGAGCTAACCTTTGCAGGGATATGCTACCACTATTAGTCGGACTTGACTATTGGGTTTTACCAAGATTAGGACCATTGTCACGATCCTTATACACCATGGTATATATAAATCCACTTGGGTGTACAAGTTGCGCTAAATTCCTCAGAAATGGGTAAGGAGTTATTTTGAGAATAGTTACAAGATTATATGACTCATAAATGATGGTAAAATTGTTGCAACTTATGAAATTATAATGATTAATTATTGAAACTAGGATTTATTGATAGATGTTTTGACTAACCATGTAGCCGATTCACGAATCGGGCCAATGACAGTAAAGTCATAAGCACAAGTAGTGTGCGTTACAAAGTTAATGTTTATACTACTTACAAACAAGGAAAAACTTGAATGTTGCGGGAGCACCATGGTGTTAGGCAAGTGATTGCTGCGTGAGCACATTGGTGTTAGGGATATATTCTGCAGAAGCACAATGGTGTTAGGCAAGCGATTTCCGTGTGAGCACATTGGTGTTAGTCATATGGTGTGGCAGAAAAGACCTAGGAAAAAATCAACATCTGGAAGATAGGATGCTGTTTTATGTCATCGAGGAGAAAACTTTTGACGAGCAGACAAAAGGGAGAGTAACCTCGGATATAGCTGTAAGTCCACAAGAAAATTTAAAAGAGCACATGGGAGAGCTTGGAAAATAACGAACAATATATTTGATCAAACCTCCCTAGTAACTAAACTACCATATGACCGAATGTGTAAACAAAAAAAAAAAATTGGAGAATGAGGAATTGTACAGTTTTGATAAAAAATCTTGTGAAATAGACGATGAATGAAAAGGGGTTTACCTTAGGAAAATGACTAGTTAAGAGGATTATTTGCGAATCAAATTCATTAATGAGGAAAAAATTAAGTATGATAATGATAACACAACTAAAAGATGTCCCAAAAATTGTAGTTATGATACTGAAAAAGGACCTGCTATTATGTTTTAAGATGCATTATTGAATCCTGACATGTGTAAACTCGGGTAGACCCAATTTTGTTGCAGGAAACCCCAGATTGTTAACAAAGTGTAATCTCCAAGGTCGGAAAGATCAAGGGAGATCAGGACAAGACAAAGCAAGAAAATATGATTTTGTCAAAGAAATAGGAACACCGAGGACGGTGTTATTTTTAAGGGGGGAAGAATGTAATGTCCCTCTTATTTTCCCCTGAATATTTTGTAATTTTGGAACTTCGATTGTACTTATCCTCTGGGGAGGAGCTCAAGGCCAAGGCCCCACCAGCAAAACGTGACATGTTAGGGAAGTAATTCCCTGAGTGATAGACTTGGGAAACTAAGACATGGATGAAACCTAAGCGACGAGTAACTATATCCACTAGAGGGCAAGGTTAAATTGGTGAGTGAATCTCGAGAATTGCATATGTTTCATTAAGAACCTAAACTATTAGGTGTCAACCTAGGCTGAGGTAAGTCCTGAATAGATTAACTTACGTATTGGGTCTTCATGGATGAATCCACCTAGTACGTATTAAGAAAAGAATGTGCCAAAGAGTTCTCCCTAGAACCCCGATTAAGAAGCCCAAGATTTTATCTGAAGCAAATATTAAATTCATCTTAAAATTTAAACAAAGATGATATACTTATAAAATTTTAGCTTTGTCAATAATTCCCAAGGAAACTATTGATGGGAGTGGCCGACTATCATAAGTATAGCCTATGTGCATAGATACATGTATGAAATGTATATTTAGAGTATCCTAGCATAAAAATACTTAATGACCGAATATGCTACCTTGGGCTAATAATAATTCCTATAACAACAAAAGTGGGAAGCCATATTTTTATGGACTACTATAGAGCTACACCGGCAAGGAAAAAATACTAGTATATATATATATATAAGAAGAAAAGAAAATTGAGGAAAAAACCTACACAAAGAAAATGAGTTGTTATATAGCTTAACCACCTTTACTTGACTATTTTTGGAAACTTATAGGAGCCCCACATAACTTGGTTGACTCTTCAGGATTATAGTTTATCGAATTTCCTTTTTTATGTTTTGGAAAGGGACAGTCCACCTCCCAATTAAGGCTAGTATTAAAAGAAGTTTTTGGCTTTTCCAGGACAATCTCCTAGAAATCAGCCACACCCCTATTCTAATGGGATTTCTAATGGGATTTCACTGCCATAATTACAAGGAGGAAAGTAAAAGACGTCAGAGGGCATGCTTTTACCATTTACCAATGCTTAATTTTTGGGGGAAATATCCTAGAAATCGGTGACAACCACTGAGTTCATGGGACCTTGCTGTAGGAAATTTGAAGAGAGTTATTTTTTTTAACTAATTACCCATGGCGTAAATTTTGGGGGAGAAAGGGATTTTTAAGGAGGGGAGTTCATGGAGAAGGGGCGCACATGTTTCTTTGAATAGAAATCTCCAGATCATTGAAAATGGGTGGAGGCTCGCTGGAGGTGGGGATAGGGAGAAAGCAGCCGAACAGAGGGCGCGAACAGCACAGGAAAAGAAAAGAGAAGAAAAAAAATTTATTCCCCACGTACGTAAGGAGTATGCCAGTGCGAAGAAGGATCTGCGTCCACTTAGATCGTGGTATGTGCATCTCAAGTACCGAATTAATAATGTGCCGATTCTAGTTGGATTCTTGGATTCTTTTTTGGTAGATATTCACCTGTTATGTGGACTACCGTATAATTTTCATTATCCACTTAGAACTACATCTTTATACAATTGCTGGTTATGTATTGGGTACCATAAAAAAAAACTAGATCCAGAGATTAGACGTTGTTTCCTTGTGAACAACCTTGGGTAATATTTGCTCTGCGATTTGTGTGGTGGGTAAAACCCTTAGGTCTGCAAATTCAAGATTTGCATAGCATTTTGTTTTCCTGTGTGATGGTCTGCAAATCCATTTTTGCATATCGTTCCCTTTTTAGAGGACTGCGGTTCCAGATTTGCATATCGTGCTTCTCTGCGGGGTAGACTGTTTTTTTTCCAGTTTGCAATGGCTTTGTGTTTTCTTTGCATGCCGTGTGAAGCTTTAAGTCTTCCTTTTCTAGTGTGCAAGGGTATTGCGTAGCGTGCAAAGCTTTAAGTCTGTGTATTGCAGTTTGTCAGAGTATTGCATGGTGCGTAGAAACATTCCAGTCTGTGATTTGCAGTTTGGCAGAGTATTGCATGGTGTGTAAAAACATTTAAGTCCGCGACCCAAGTTTGCCTAATTCTCTGGGTGAAGTTTCATGCATTGGGTTTGACCCAATGTGCATTTATTTCTCAAAAAATAGTTTTATGTTATAATATGTATATAAAATATGCAATAATAAGAACCCTTCTTATTATGTAAAGCCTGGCCATAGTGGCCTTCGTTGCATTAAAGTCATAAATGACTCCTTTATCAGCCTAAAACTTCATGAATGGTTAATCATAAAGAAATTCAGAGACCTTGACTTCCAAGATCGACCTGCTCAACCCAAAGTCTACGTCGCATTATTCCTTAACTATGTGCGATTGAAGTAGGTGATCCCCACGAGTCTGGATTGTGATTTTATTTACTGATTAGTGACAGGAACCAATTGTCGGTTTTCACTAACTTGTTGGGAGTGTTTTTATTTAAGTACAGTACCTAAATTCCATGTCTAGGAGAAGATGAAATCTTAGGTTTCAAGTAGTTATTGGTTGTCCAGAGCATGGAGTTTTGGATTCCTCTTTAGTTTTTTCCAGCATTGGAGTAAAAGAGGGTGGGATGCCTAGATTTATTTTATTTTATTTTGGGAGACAAGACAGAACAGTTATGAGTATATAACGCTCGTTGTGGAGTGGTTAGAGTCTATGAAAGAACATGAAAAATTATGGCAACCATGATGTTGCGGAATGTATTTTTTTCAAATGAATCTTTACATAATAAAAGGGTTGGTGGATGTAACCCCAAGAATGGGGTGAACCACGTATATCTGTGTCTTCTTATGCATCTTCTTTATCGTTTTGTGAGATTGTGTTTTATGTATCTTTTTCTTCATTGTGACATAGTATCTTATGGATTTTTCTTTATTTGCGATATCAAGATTTTACATTGGTAGCGAATGACACTGGATGCCATTAAGTATTAATATGAGTTCAGCACTAAGAAGTATAAAGATGATTGATTATGCACAAAACCTGAGAAGAGGGTTTTATTTTAATGGTTTTGTGATTTTACTTATTGTGCATCCTATCTGTAAATGGGAACAACTTCTGCATTGAGGAAACAATTTCTTTCTTTGTATGAATTGAATTTTTGATGGAAAATGCCTTGAAAGTTAGGAGTCTTCTCAATTTTGCTTGCTAAGTGGTGATGGTGCACTCCTCTTCACTTATTTCCTTTCCAAAGATAAGCAAGATTAAGATAAGGTAAAAACCTCTTATTAATTCCTAATGACCTTTGAACATGATTAAAAGATGAAGGTCTTGATTAAGAATAAATGCTTACGATTAAAAAGAATGGACAAGGAAAGCCATTATTGAGATTTTTTAACATGGAGGCAACCATGGTAATTTTAAACATGTAATCAGTTTTTGGATGTAAATTTTATAGATTTGCGTAGGTGTGTTACAGTCTATAATCAATCTAAGATACCGTCATCAATAAAATCAGCATGTCATGGCTTATGTATTTGTAAAAGACATGTTATGAATAACAGATGAAGTATAAGTTTTATGTTTCATTAGTTTGTAATTAGAGAACCTTTGCTTAAGGGGATGAGAACCCTTCACCAAATGATGATAGATTTATTATGATCTCAAATCTCTTGAACTCTTAACGTATCTTATCTCATGCATTCTTGTAATGTGCTATCTTAGGTGATGATGATGTATTGGATCTGGTGTATTCTTGTTGTCTTTTATCATGGGTATCCTTAATGTAATAGACTTATATTCTGATGATATTGGTGTGAATTATCGATTCTTCCACATGAGTGTTTTCAAATCCAAAGATCTTGATTTGACTTTTTTAAAATATGGGATATAGGTTAGTACCATTTTTTAAAGTCCTTTCCTGTATGTTAATGAAAAAAAACACAGATCCTAGGAAGAATTGTAAAAACTATCTTTAATACATTGTCTTAGATTACTCAGGAATAGTAAGTTTTCCCTTGTGACTAACACCCTTCGAACGGTGGTATTATTTTATGATCCAACTCTAAACACTCATAAGCCTTTAAGGGTAAATGCTAATGAAGGTACAAGTTCACCTTCGATGAGGATGAACGATTTTAAAAAGAAAAAAAATAAGAACAATATCTTGGACATCAGGGTTCGTTACAAATGATGACTTTAAATATTCTAAGTTTGATTTAGTGAGTAAGCCATTAAATTATTAAAAAAAACACCAAGGAAATTCACAATATCTCGTGCACTAGAAATTTTAATTTCACTATATCTTGTGTGGAGATCTGGGCTTAATATGCAATATGTGACCCTCTTGCTAGTTTTTTTTCTAAGTTGGTTTTGGGTTCATAGCTGGTGGATATCTTCCCCCTAAGTTGGGTATTTCTGGGTGCAATGGTTTTCTTGGGGGGATGGTATTAGCAAGCAGTTGGATCGTTGTCTTCTTGCGAAACAATTTATTCCTAAGTTACCCTATCATAGGGTTTGGACTAGGTTGTCTAACATTCAAGATCACTTTCTTAATTTTTTAGAGTGGAGGGAGGTTGGGAGAAGACCACCTACCACTTTTATATTCAATCACACTTGGTGGAAATAGGTGGAGTTTGGTGATTTTGTGAGAATTATTTGCCTTAGTACCATTACGAATGTTGGTGGGGATATGGATATACCGGCGGGGAAGATTAATTTATTGAGGCACTTTGTCAAAGAATGGGAGTGTCATCAGAAAGTGGATAGATTTACTGAACTTGTGGACATCGAGACGTCAATTACTGAAATTTATTTGATGACTCCCACTGGTATACTTTTTGTGGAGGAGACTACAAGTTTGGATTAACTAAATACTCGCAAGGATGCCATTCTTTCTTTTGAGGTTTCTACTTTGAGGCTTAAAAGTAGGGCGGTATGGATTTTGGAGAGGGATGGAAATTCAAAGTTTTTTCAAAAATTTTCCAATGGTCGTCGTAACATGAATTTTGTTTGGGATTTAACTAATTGTTATGGTAATACATGCACTGGTGATGCATCTTTGAAGGTTGTTGTGGTGCATTTTTTTTACTATCTTTTAAGAAGATTCTACATCTAGTCACATCCAGGAACAATTACACATAATCAAGCATTTTCTCACATATTTTGATTTGGAGAAAGATGAGGAGGTGGTGAAGGAGTTTAGACAGGAGGAATTCGAGTCTCTATTAAAGGAATTTGGGAAGGACAAGAGCCCTCGCCGTGATGGGTGGATGGTTGAACTTTTTCTATTTTTTTCAATCTGATGGGTAGGGATCTCTAGGATGTTGTGGAAAAATCTTGCAAGGAGGTTTTTTCTATCGAATATCTTAATTCCAACTATATTACACTGATTCCCACATATGACAAGCCTTGGAAATTTTTAGATTTTCAGTTCATTTCCCTTTGTAATTTGGAATACAAAGTTAATACTAAGATTATCTCCAATAGACTGAAGCCACTTCTCACGAATGTGATTTCTCAAAGATTAGTTTGGATTCCTAAAAAATTGGTAGATTTTAGAAGCTATTGGGATGACACAGGAGGTATTTCATTTTTTCAAGACATGAAACTTGGAAGCCCTTCTGCTCAAGATGGATCTCGTGAAGTCCTGTGATAGGGTTTACTAGACCCTATTAAGGCTTATTTCATTATATATAGGTTTGACATTGGACACTGTCAACTAGATTTTGGGGTGTGTGAGGTCTACAAACTTTGTGGTTCTTATTAACAATACACCATCATACTCTTTCAATGTGATCCATGGTATTAGGAAGGGTTTCCCACTCTCTCCTCTTTTGTTTCTCTTGATTGCTAAGGATCTGAGTCTACTCATTACGGATGCCAAAATATTGGGATTAATTTCGAGCATTGTTATCTCATCAATCGTTTCCCTCACACACTTATTTTTGGTGGATGATGTGGTATGTTTTGGCTAGGGAACCATCGAGGAATGGAGTTGCTATAGATCGATCATTGATATTTTCTATGGAACATATGGTATTTTGATTAGTATTGATAAATACTCATTTAAGGATTAATCTAAATGATGAACATGTTTCTAACATTTGATCCCCTTTTCCTTATAAGATGGAACCAATTGAGGTTGGTTTTAAATATAGCTGATTTTTAGGTTAAATGCTCAAATATGTTGTTGCTGATTGGAATTGTTTAGTGAAGAAATTTGAGAAATGGGCTAGTAACTGGACGTATCAAATAGTCTCTCTGGGTGGCAAACTTATTCTACTAAAATTTGTTGTTTTTGGTATACCAGTTTACTGTTTTCTTTGTTTAAGATTATGTTCTCTATCATTAAGGCCATCAATAGTATTATGTGTAACTTCTTATGGGGTGGCAGGGAAGCTGGTCACATGACACATTTGGTATTATGGGACACTATCACAAGAACTTATAGTTGTGGTGGATGGAACCTCAAAAAATCGGACTGGTTTAATTGTTCTCTTAGGATGAAGAGCTTATAGATGGCGTTGGATGGTAGTTGTATCGGGAATAAAATTCTACTATCCAATTACTTACATAAATGCACTTTAAATGGCTGGATTCAATGGAGGAGAACAACTTGGTTTCTTCGATCTATGTCATCTAGAATGGTTTTTTTAGAGTCTTTGGATGGACCGGTAAAGTACTTTCCTTAAAGGTGGGAAATGGTACGTCGGTTCATGTTGGTGTCGAACCCATAGTGGGTTTGGAAAATTCCTTTGGTTTATCTCTGTGCTTGGTTGAATACCTACAATATTATAGATATATGATCTTTGGATCAGTTTCGGGCAAGCATCATTTTCCCCAATGTTGGTAATTATTAGCTTTCTATTTGTGACTTGGAACTTTCTAGTACTTGGTTCGTGGAATGGGATTATTGTGTAGCTATGTTAGATTCAGCAGGAATTAAGTTGAATAACGATGTGGATAGGTTGGCTTGGACTTTCAATTGTATGTCATCAATTGTCACTGCTAAATTAGCATATATGTTTATTGTGCATAAAATTCCAACTGCGGTAGATCATTGGTGGCATAAGGAGCTCTCGATGTGGAATTCTCTGTTGAAGATCAAGTGTTTTACGTGGATTTGCATCCACAAGAAAATCAACACATGGGATACTTTACTGGAAAAGGGTGGATTGGTCCTAATATTTGCCATCTTTGTAAGGAGGAGCCTAATACTATTGAACACTTGTTCAAGGGATGCTCATTAGGGATAGATTTTATATCAGATGTTGCCTCTGATTTTGATATTGGACTTGCATGGGATGATTGTTCTCTTGTGGATTTCCTGGAAAATTGGTTGAAGTCTTGAAATAAGCCACTGTGCTTACCATTTTTTTTCCTTCTGGTTCATTTTGAAAGCAAGAAACACGGTCATTTTATGATATTTGAAGCAATAGGTATAGTTTGTGAAGGTTGGTGTCCTTAATCTCATTATGGACTATCCAAAACATGTTAGAATGAATAAGGTTCATACAATCGACATTGCACCTGGGCCTGAATGTGGCTATGGGATTTTTTGATAGAGTGGCTCAACATGGTAAGGGTGGTGCAGGTATGGTTTTATATAACAAGAAGAACCATTTTTTTTCATCTTAAGTTAGGTTGTGGCAGCTATACTAATACAAAATTGGAGCTCCTTCGACTATGGGGAATTCTCTTTGTTGCTTCTTCCATGAGGCTACCTCAAGTGTTAGTATTTGGAGACTCCAAAACAATAATCAATTGGGTGAGTAATGTTGACAAGTTACAAGCAATGGAGCTTGACCATTGGTGTGCTCGCACGTTGTCTCTTAAAGATACTTTTCATTACTTTGAAAGCCAACATATCTATAGAGAACATAATATGCTAGAAAATAGCTTATCCAAGGAGGCCCTTTCGTCACTTGTGGGGAATTTATCTTTTGTGGAATTTATGGATGGGTAACTCATTTCCTCATCCAGAGTCAATATCTTTGACAGATATGAGTTGTATATTTTGGAACACTTATTATGGAGGGATGTGTACCTTCTATTTGTTGTGCGATATTGTGAGGTGGCACTTTTATCTTTTGTTTTTATTTTAGTGCCCATCTATTTTTATCTTTTCATTTATATGTTGTTTGGTGTCATGGAGGATGATGCAAATTACTGTTGATTGATGTTCTGGGTTTTTTTTGTAGACCTGAACAATGTTTATCCTCATTTGTTATGATGGACGTTGATCTTTTTGTAGACATGAACTATTCATGGTATTATTTCATGAGATGTAAGCTGTTTCTTTATATATAAAAATAAATGATCTTTTCTGGTTGAAAAAGAAAACAAAATAGTAAATAATATTTAAATGTAACTACATCCATACATATTTATGGAAACTCGACTTTACGTAGCAACCAACAACTTCAATAAACCTTCATTTCAATTAAATTTTACTTGTGACGAGGCTTAACCTTCTATGTACTACATTTGGAAATATTAAATTTTACCAAAACATTATGCAATCAAATAACAAAAAAATAAACTTTTAAAGCAACTGGAGTTAATTACATATATGTAATAATGTGGATACTTAAAATTGAAAGAAAAAATAATATTAGATCACCTAACGATTGAATAACGTATTTCTTCTATTCAAGGACCAACTCCAAAAGATGCCACTATTTCTCTAGGAAAAACCACTTTGGTTCATATTTTAATATGCACATTTTTAATAAAAGAGCTTAACCATTGAACAACGCATTTCTTCTTTTCAAGGATTAGCTCCAAAAGAAGCCAATATTTCTCTTAAAAAAACCACTTACGTTAATATTTTAATATGCATATTTTTAATAAAAGAGCTTAACAACTCTCTTATTATGGATATTACATCCATGAAGACCTTTCAATAAGTATGGGTAACCATAATGGATATAAATTCAAGAAATATTTTATAAAGAAAACCAAAAGATAGGCAGATGTCCTTCAACATTATCTGAATCAAATATTTATATGTACTATTTAAATCTATTTTATTATAATTTACCCTATTTCAATCAAACTTGACATAAGAGCCTTAATTATATTAATATGATTACTGTCTTTGAGTGCCATTTAATGTGGTCCAAGTAGGCTTGATGTCAACTAAATTTCAAGCTACTTGAAATCTAAAGGACATCAAGCCTACTGTAGCAGTATTAAATGGTCTACAACAAGCTGAGTATTGTTGGTCTTGTCTTTTGTATTTCTGGCCTTGTCTTTCGCTTTCTTTCATTTTTGTTACTGCAATTTGAAACTAATATAGAACTACAATTGAAACTAAGATGGGACTCATATACTGAGTATGAAACCAAGATGCGACTTTTCTACTCAGTATCACTGCAACCTTTCTTCAATATTGTTTGTATATGTAACGACAATAAATCATTCGTACTTATTTGTCACACTACTTTGTTCACTTTCTGAATATTTTTGAAATCAAATTTCTAACGCATTCGAAGTGTTAAAAGTGTGTACACATCTTATTATATATTTGACACTACATATAAATTTTTTTCTTTATAACTTGTGATGTTGAAAGAATGTAACAGCTGAATAGTCGCATCAACTGCAAAAATCTCGGATCAAGTAAATACGATTCAATACGTTTAATCCAATATAACCTTAAGCATGGTTTAAAAATTCAAAAGACACTTTGATTGGGATGAGCTATTATAAGGTCCTTTTGTTTGCTTGAAGAAAATCATATCGTGTCTCTTTATCTCCCGCATGCAAATAAAACATAATGTTCTAGTTATGATAGTGTCTATTCCAATTAGCCTGAATCATCCTATTTTGTCCATTGAGCGATTTGTGCATGCACTATTAAAAAATATTGCTGACATATTTCAGAAAATCAACGAATAGTTTCTTTTAGAAATAGGAAAACATAATGGGTTTAAAGGATAAAGCAGATCACCTTATGTTGATCATATACAATACGTTACAAATTAAAGGAACTAGGTATAAACTACTAAAGTATATCGAGATATAATCTTGAATATATATTAAAATTTATATCTAAAAACTATTTTGGCACATTTTACATGATAAATTTTTTCACTTCTATGAATGGCATGGAAATCATGATAATAGAAACGTTCATCGTAAGATGGGAGTAACTAGAATAGTCATCCTCTCAAACTTTGATGATGGGTTAGTCTTTACTAACAATATCATTTTAAAGATTGATCTTTCCAAAAATCAAGTGATTTTTTTTCCAACTTGTTGGAGAGATATTGACCATTGTAGTGTGTATGTTTATGTATTTAGTCATTTTGAAAAAACACTATTCACCTTCGTCATCCATGTGGCCAATCCTTTTTTTCCACACATGACTATCCTCTTTCCACTGGTTTTCAAGGTGTCCTTTTTGTTGTCCATTGGTTTTTCTATTGTAACGTCATCGGATGTCGGTAGGTAATCTCTTGCTAGTGGAAGTTTGAAATTGTTGATGACATATTCTCTTTTGTAGGAGGTGGATACCCATATAAGCCTTCAAAAGGTGACATATTTTTTGATGTATGATATGTACTATTGTGCCACCATTTTGTAAGGTGTAACCATTGTACCCATTTAGTTTTTCGATAGTTCACAAAATTCCTCAGGTATCCTTCAAGGAATTTTAATTTGTTTACTGCTTATGTTTGTCCATCTGTATGGGGGTGGTATAAGGTACTCATAGTTAATGAAGTTTTAACTTTGTGGAACAATTCCTTCTAGAATTTTCTTGTAAATTTGGGGTCCCTCTCACCAACAATAACCTTGGGAAACCCATGGAGCTAAAAATATATATTATTTACATAACTATCTGCAAATTTTCTTGCTTTTTCTTTGGATGGAATACTAATGAAGTGGGAATATTTTTTTAATATGTAAACAATTACAAATATACTATCATTTCCTTCTGATGTAGGAAGGTCGGTGATAAAATCCATGGATGCCTCAGACCATTTTTGGGATGGAATATGAAGGGGTGGTAGGAGATTGGGAGGAGCTACCATTTTGAACTTTTTTCTTTGACAAGATCACATCCAACCACATATTTATGGATATTAATCTTCATTCCCTTCCAAAATAAGGATTGGATGGCATTGTTGTATGTTTTAAATAAACCAACATGGCCTGTTGTTGGTGAGTCGTGTTTCTCTTTTAAGACTTTAGTTTTTAATTTTGATGAAATAGGTAAATATATTCTTCGTTTGTACCATAGTATGTTTTTTACCCATGACTATTTGGAGTCTGTTTCCTTGTTTTTTTCATCTTATTAAATTAGCTTCCTCCTCTCTTGGAATTTTGTTTTCTCACTTGTGTAATATCCCGAATTTTGGACCTAACACTTATAGGCATGTTCCTATTGATTATGATTATTATCTTGATGTTTTATTTATATGTATATTGGGTCGAAAACCCCACTACATATGAACATGATGATTTGTTTTATATATTGGTAGTAAGGAAATTATCGATGATATATATATATATATGCTTGTTTGTGTTGGGCATGGACCTTGAAGCACATAATTGATGAGATGTTTTGTGTTGAGCAGGAAGCTCTGGAGCACATGAGTGATTGATGATTTGTGTTGAGTGAGAAGCTCTGGAACACATGAAAAGATAATTGGAAGTGTTGGACATAATCCCTCGAGCCTTCTATGTTTTTATTGAGCATAAGGTCTGGAGCATTCGATCCTTGCCCATTGTATCCCTAGGTGTATCGTACAAGTGCATCCTAGAATTAGTCTTGAGCGAAGAGCTATGGAATTGAACCAGGTTGTAACTCACTGATAAAGCATTAAGTATTGGCTCTGGTAAGATCTAGGGTTTACTGAAAATAATTTAATAACTTCTGAGCGAAAATGAATCCAGAAAAATATTGATCTCATCATACTTATTTGTAAGTGATTAAATGAAATTTTGAATTTCTGGATTCTCATCAAGTACTGAAGAAATACCACGTACTTTATACATGGTATGTATAAATAGTTAAATATATTTATAATATTAATGATGAAAGAAAGAATGAAAAGCTCCATCCATTATTATTTATTATGTAAAGATAATAAATAGTCCAAAACGTAAAAAGTCTAATTAGGAACTAGTAGAAATTTTCGAAGTTAAAATATTAATAATTACCCAAAGTAATTGAAAAGGGTTAAATCAAGAAACCAAGATTTATTGATTTAATTGTCCCTTTGACTAAAAGTCTGCCTATAAAGGCTCAATCGAAGGAAAGTCTTGGGGTTCTGATCTATCATTATAGGAGTCATTTTTTGCCTGTTTTCTCTTAAGTAATTCTTGGAGAACATTTTCCTGGAAGGAAAAAGGAGAACTGATCTAGATATGATATACCAGATAGGAAACCCCACCATAAAATCTCTAAGCTACTTGCTTGTTGGATTTAAGATCGGGGGGATACGGATTAAAAACATGAACTGTTATGGGTCATGGTTGGGTAGAACATTGTAGTTCCCAATTGATTTGGCGATAAAAAACAAAGGCCAAATCTATCTTGAATTGTTAATGCTGGTTATTTGAGTGTGCAGGTTCATCCATTAATAGAGCTTCAAGTTATAGGTATGAATCACTAGACTATCTATTCTACTTTCCTAGAGTAAATGCTAGATATGTTAAGTAAATGATTATTTTTATTTTCCTAACCCAATGTATATGTTTCTTTTCTTAAAATGGCTAGGTTTTGCATCTTAAAATATTAACCCTAGTCTGCAAGTGATTTCCTATACCAGGTTTATCTAGGGTTTAATTATTCATTTATTTTAGTAAGTTCAATTTATTTACCATTGTTCATCAAGGGTTCTATACCCTAGTTTAATTCCTATATTAGTTTTATTGATAAAACTCGGTTAAGTACAAACTAGGTTTTAATCCAGATTTATTACTTATCTTCTTCTTTTTTAGCAGAGGCATGTTTAAATTTACATAATCTAGCTCATAGGTAAGTTATATATATTCCTATAAGTATAAGTTTATAATCTAGATAACCTAAGGTATT
>LPNX010652467.1:444077-517797 GCA_001517045.1 Pseudotsuga menziesii
TTGTTGCAGGGATGCTATGGTTTAGTACTGTTTGAAAACAATGACATGTTTACAAGAGAAAAGATTGCAACCCCAAATGCTAATTCCTTGATAGGATTTTACGTAATTGACACCATCGAAACTAACACAGAGGCGACTTGCAGTAGAGTCGTGTCATGTGAGGACATTGTCTCCATTGCAATTTAAATGGAAATTCCAAAAAATATATTTTATTTATGGATTTCTGGAAATATGAATTACTCTCTGACTTTATAGCAGGTCAGAAAGTGCCAGAGAGTCTGACAAGATAAAGAGTTCAGATTTCTCATATATAACACAGTATAATTTAGTTGTTGAAGCTAAGTTTTTAGGTAGAGAGTAATTGCAGTCTTTAAATGTTAAGTCAAATCTTAAGTCTGCTAGTTGGCAGGAATTTTATATATGAAAGATGAATTTGTAAATCTAAAAAATGAGAAGAGGCAGACAATCAAAATAGAACAAAGAAGAAAAGTGCGGCGAAGAAGAAGAATGAAAACTCATTGAAGAGTTTGAAGCTCAAGATTCTGTGTTTATACCAAGTTTGTATTTACATCTATAAGTTTTCTTATGCCATCACATGAAATATAAATACTTAATTTTATGGTTGAATGAATGTTTTAGATAGCCACACATCTTCTCTATCTTTACCTGAGAGAATGTAGTTTACATTTACTCTACGTGAGTGAATTTTGTTTACATTTACGGTGAGTGAAATACACAAAATTTATAATTATTTCAGAAATCTTGTTTATTATTTTCTTATATGATATTGTGAGTGATTGGCAATATAGTTGTGTCACAGTTAATTGTAGGTTACCACAGTGAAAAGTGTTTTTCATATTACTAAGTCCTTAGACTAGGAACTATAAAGTTATTGCATTGAAGTGAAAATTTGTTCCCACATGAGTTGGTCGCAACCAAATTCATGTCGCAGTAAAATCGGGTCAAAGCCAAAGTAAAAGCCCGTCGCACATGAAGATTCCATCGCAGTTACTCCATCACAGTTACTATCGCAGTGCAGTAACTCTGCGCAGTAATTTCTTAGGGCAGTAAATTCCATCACAGGAAAATTGAGTCACAAGTTTTGAAAAAGTAAAAGGGGAAAACAAAAGGATGTGCTATGCGGTAACACAAGTAAGTTAATTGCAGCAGCCGCCATTTCTCTGATATCTAGTATCAGAGCTAGAGCTAGTTTAAGAAAGAAATGTTGTCCTAAAAGGGAAAAGGTAATTTTCTAAGGAAAGTTAAAGAATTAAAAAATTAAAATGGATTCTCCTTCTGCTTCAAACATGTCGATTTTACAAACTCTGAATTTTACAGGAAAGAATTATGAATATTGGTCTCTAACAATGAAGGCTTTGTTTTGAGGACAAGATGTTTGGGATAATGTCTAGAATGGTTATGTAGAACCAAAAGATCAAATGGAATATAATAATCTCTCACAAGATGACAAAGATATCCTAAGGGAACATAGGAAGAACGATGGAAAAGTTATGTTCTACATGCATCAAGCCATGCATGAAAGCATACTCCCAAGAGTAGCCGCAACAATTACCGTAAAGCAGGCATGGGACACATTGGAGACAATTTATCAAGGTTTGGACAAGGTAAACACTTCAAAGCTACAAATTTTGAGAAGAGATTTTGAATTACTGTCCATGAAAGATTCAGAGTTAGTAGACGCATTTTATACCAGAGTTGTTGGTTTAATAAATTAACTAAAATCTCATGGAGAAACCATAACATATCAAACGGTGGTTGAGAAAATTCTCAGAAGGCTTCCCCCAAGATTTGAAAACTTGGTCATAACCTTGGAAGAACACACAAACGTGAAAACATTTACTATTTATGAGCTGCAAGGTTCACTCATCAATCATGAACACAGGCTCAACAGAACTCACACATCATTGGAAGGTGCATTCACAGCACAATCATCTATAAGCCATGGAAGAGGAAGGGGGAGAAATAATTTTAGAGTTAGAGGAAGAAATTTCTCAAGAGAAGGATGGATCAGTAGTCCTGTAAATGTTGCTGGTAGAGGAGAGAATCATGACACAAGTCAGCCAAGTGCTCACAGGTTTGATAAATCAAAGATTCAATGTCATTATTGTATAACATTTGGTCATTATGCATATGAATGCAAGAAGAATCAATATGACCAAGGAAAGCAAAGCCAGAATCAGTAGATGAACACCATCATTTCGTCAAGCGCAATATCGATGGCATGTGCATCCCCAATTGAATGCAATACCATCCAAGAAAGACCATGTGACATATGGTATTTAGATTCAGGATGCAGAAATCATATGACTTGTAATTTAAATTTATTTTACATTCTAGATAATTTAGTTCAAACCGATGTTACACTTGGAAATAATGTCCAAGTCACTGTTAGTATTTTAACCAAATAGGGGGAGCATAAGTATATGCCTGATGTTTACCATGTAGAAGGTTTGAAGCATAATTTACTGAGTATTGGACAACTGATACAGAAAGGTTACAGAATTTACATGGAAGATAATCATTGTGTGATTAAATATGTATGTCCAAGCAACTAGTTGATAGTAAGAGTGCCAATGACAAGGAATCACTTGTTTCCATTGAGGATAGTTCCAGACAATATAGAAGCTGCATTAAAGGTAGAAAGTAAAGAAGAAGTTGTTCACTGCGACAAGAAAGAAAATGACAGTGCTGATTTTCATGCTACATTTCAAATAGAAGTTTAGGATGATTTCTGGCTATGGCATTTCAGATTTGGACATTTGAATTTTCGTGGACTGTAGTTGTTGCACACAAAGAATTTGGTAAAAGGATTGCCATTGATCGACAAAACAGATAGAGTTTGTGAAGGATGCATCTTTAGAAAGCAGCATAAAGAGACTTTTCCAGTAGGGAATTCATACAGAGTGTGCACACCACTTGAGATTGTGCACTATGATATTTGTGGTCCAATGCAGACAATGTCCATTGGTGGCTCCAAGTAATTTATTACTTTTATTGATGAATACTCAAGAAAAACATGGGTATTTTTTTTGAAACATAAATTTGATGCATTTAGTTGTTTTCAGCAGTTGAAGGCACTCGTGGAGAACCAGAGTGGACACCATATAAAAATCCTAAGAACAGACAGAGGCAGTGAATATGTTTCAAATGAATTTCTAATTTTTTGCAAAACTCATGGCATACAGAAGCAATTCACTATGCAGTATACACCTCAACAAAGTGGTGTCGTAGAGAGAAAAAATAGATCCATTATGGATATGGCGTCCAACATGATGTCAGCCAAGCATTTTCCAAATGAATATTGTGGTGAAGCAGTCTCAACTGCCATATACATTATGAATCGATATCCGAACAAGATTCCTCAAGAAGCATAGACAGGTATGAATAATAGTGTTTCTCATTTAAACTTTTTGGTTGTGTCGCATATGCTCATGTGCCAGATGAGCTAAGAAATAAATTAGACAAGGGACAAAAATGTATTTTTATTGGTTATTCTGAAGACACAAAAGCATACAAATTGTATGACCCTATCGCAGTAAAGTAATCATTAGTCGCAACTTTAAGTTTGTTGAGAATGAATCATGGGATGGAATAGTCGAGAAGAATGTCAAGATTATGTCACATTTCGAGCATGAAGACATGTCGGAAGAAGTGGTTCATACACCACAAGAAAATCAACTGGTCACATCACTGTCGACTCCCATGACATTGTGACATGGTTCAACCCAAGGAACATCAACACAAATCACAGCTCAAGCTACACCGACAAGCACACCAAGAGGACAACACACTCCATCAAGCAGTTTGACATCAACAGATCCAGTGAAGACAAGAAGTCTGTGTGAGATATATGAATATGGTACACAAAATTCCTTCTCTCTATTTGCATTATTTTCTCAAATAGATGATCCACTAACATTTGAGGAAGTTGTTGAAGAATAAGTATGGGCACAAGGCATGGATGGAGAAATATAATGCATTGTGAAAAACCAGACATGGGAACTGGTTGATGTACTAAAAGATAATGATGTAGTCAGCATCAAATGGATTTATAAGACCAAGCAAGATGGTGATGGGAATGTGTAGAAGCATAAGGAAAGAATAGTAGCAAGAGGGTTCACACAAAAACCTGGCATATATTTCATTGAAACGTTTGCACCAGCTGCATGCATGAATACAATCAAAACTATTTTGGCTATCGCTGCACAAAACAAATGAGTTGTTTATCAAATGGATGTCAATTCAACATTCTTGAATTGTTATTTGGATGAATAAGTATATGTAAAACAACCACAAGTCTATGAATTTCCAGGACAAGAACACAAAGTGTATGGAATGAAGAAGGAGCTCTATGGTTTCAAGCAAGCTCCAAGATCTTGGTACAGTCGCATTGATTCCTTTCTCACTAAGAATGGATTTCACAGAAGTTAAAGTGAGCCAATGCTGTACACCAAAGTGAATGAGCAAGGTAACATGTTAATTGTTTTCCTGTCTGTGGATGATTTAATATTTACTTGTGATTTTGGCTTAAAAGAACTTAGAACAATCATGGAAAATGAATTTGAAATGACTGATTTGGGGCTCATGAATTTCTTTCTGGACATTGAAGTCCAGCAATTTGAAAGTGGTATTTTCATATCACAGTCTAAGTATGCAAGCACAATTTTAAAAAGATTTAATATGTCAAAATGTAAGGCATCCCCAACACCAGTAATACCGGGTTTAAAATTGAGTAAAGATGATGATGGATCAACTGTAGATCCTATGCTGTTTAAAAGGCTTGTTGGAAGCCTTATGTATTTAACAACAACAAGACCAGACATCATGTATGGAGTAAGTCTGATCTCAATATTCATGGAGTCACCAAAAGACTCACATTGGTAAGCAGGTAAAATAATTCTGAGGTATGTAAGTGGTGCAAAAGATCTTGGAATAATGTATTCAACTTCAAAAAAATTTAAACTCGTAGGATATATTGATAGTGACAATGGAGGTAGCGCAGATGATAGTAAAAGAACATATGGGTACACATTTCATTTTTGTACAGGTGTTGTTTCATGGGCTTCAAAGAAACAACCCATAGTAACTCTATCTTCAGCAAAAGCAAAGTATGTCGCAGCTATAGGCACTACATGTCAAGATGTTTGGATGAGCAGAATGTTAAAATATCTGTCACAAAACTAGTAAGAACCAACAACCATTTTCTGTAACAACAATTCAACCATTGCCTTGCCGAAGAATCATGTGTTTCACAAGAAAACCAAACACATTGAGACAAGGTATCATTTCATAAGAGAGCTGGTGAATAATAAAGAAATTTATTTAGAATTTTGCAGGTCTGATGGTCAACTTGCATACATCTTTACAAAACCATTGGAAAGGGATACATTTCAGTATATTCGAAGTTATTTGGGAATGACAAGTTCTATATAGTGAAATCTGTCATAAACAGAGCATGGTTTTGGCTCTAAAATCATTTTGTTATAATTTGTTTTTTAAATCATGACCTTCTCATAATTAAGGAGGAGTGTTGGAAATATTAATTACTCGCTGGTCCATAATCCAATCAGCTGACTCTGTCAGACTCTGTAGCAGGTCAGAAAGTGCCAGAGTGTCTGACAAGATAAAGAGTTTAGATTTCTCGTATATAAGACAGTAGAATTTAGTTGTTAAAGCTAAGTTTCTAGGTAGAGAGTAATTGCAGTATTTAAATGTTAAGTCAGCTAGTCGGCATAAATTTTCTATATGAAGGATGGATTTGTAAATATAAAAAAATGAGAAGAGATAGACAAGCAGAATAGAAGAGAGAAGAGAAGTGTGGCGAAGAAGAAGAAGGAAAAATCACTGAAGAGTTTGAAGTTCAAGATTCTGTGTTTTTACCAAGTTTGGATTTATGGCTGTAAGTTTTGTTATGCCGTCACATGAAATATAAATCCTTAAGTTTATGGTTGAATGAATGTTTTAGATAGCTAGAAAAGGCTTCTCCATGTTTACTTGAGTGAATGTTGTTTACATTTACTGTGTGTGAAAGACACATAATTCATAATTATTTCACTGTGTAAAATTTCTAGTTTTATGCACAGAGGTTCGACACAAATCTTGTTTATTATTTTCTTATATGATATTCTGAGTGATTCACAATATATTTTTGTCACAGTTAATCCTAAGTTACCACACTGAAATGTGTTTTTCATAGTACTAAGTCCTTAGACTAGGAAATATAAAGTTATTGCGCGGAAGTGAAAACTTGTTCGCACATGAGTTGGTTGCAACCAAATTCATGTCGCAGTAAAATCCAGTCGAAGACAAAGTAAAAGTATGTTGCATGTGAAGAGTCGATCACAGTAACTCTATCATAGCACAATAACTCTACGCAGTAATTTCTTCACATAGTAAATTCCATTGCAAGAAAATTGAGTCGCAAGTTTTGAAAAAGTAAAAGGGGAAAACAAAAGGTTGTGTTGCACGGTAACTTAAGTTAATTTTTGCGGCCATTGTTTCTCCCAAGATGGATTTGATTCTTTACAAGGAATACAATGTTTCTTTATAAAAACCAACGATCACCATTAAATGACATGACCTCTCAAGTCATTAATTAAAAGATAACAAATTACTAATTAAGTTACTAAACTATTTATTTTTATTACAAGTCTTCACTCTCTCGAATACTTCGTCCATGAAGTATTGCTAAGGATCAGTGGCATGAACCAAAATATTCATTCTTCCATGTACCCTCATCATCTGGTATGTTTTTCACTTCATAAGGTATTCATTGACTCGTCTTGAGCGAACTTTTATGGTTTTAATTTCCAAAATGCAATCCAGTTCCAACACTAATTCTTCGTCATCATCTAACATACACAATTCAATTTGTATGTGAGTGGCTGAGCCCACATTCTTCTTTAGGAATGACACATGGAAGACGTCACATATTTTTCCTTTATTTGGGATGTCTAGAGCATAGGCCACTTGTCCCACTCACTTTTGAACTTTATATGGGACATAGAAGTTGGGTGAAAGTTTATGAATTTTGGAATTTTTAGTGAAGTTTGTTTGTACAGTTGAAGGTGAAAAAACACCCAATCACCCACTTCAAATTCAGAATTGGTTCTTTTTTAGTCTTCCTATTGTTTCATGTGGTTTATTGCTTGTTCGAGATAGTTCTTCAAAATGTGGATGACCTCATCCGATGTCGCTAGGTAATCTCTTGGTATTGGAACGATATTCTCTTGTTGTAGGAGTTGGATACCCATATAAGGCTTGAAAATGTGACATTTTCGTTGATGTGTGATATGTACTACTATACCACAATTCTGTAAGGTGTATCCATTGTACCCATTTAGTTTTTCAATCGTTCACAAAACACCTTAGATATCATTCAAGGAATTTGTTTATTGCTTTTGTTTGTCCATCTGTCTAGCGGTCGTACGAGGTACTCATATTTAATGAAGTCCCAACTTGGTGGAACAATTCTTTCTAGAAGTTTCTCATAAATTTGGGGTCCCTATCACCAACAATAACCTTGGGAAACCCATGGATCTTAAATATATTCTTTACATAACTATTTCTAAATTGTCTTTCTTTTGCTTTGGATGAAATATGGATGAAATCAGAATATTTTGTTGATCTGTAAACAACTACAAATATTCTATCCTTTCCTTCTGATGTAGGAAGGTCAGTAATAAAATCCATGGATACCTCACAACATTTTTGGGATGGAATATGAAGGTGTTGTAGGATACTGGTAGGAGCCACCATTTTGAACTTTTTCCTTATCCAAGTATCACATCCAACCACATATTTATGGATATCAATCTCCATTCTCTTCCAAAAGAAGGATTGGAAGGAATTGTAGTATGTTTTAAAGAAACCAACATGGGCTATTGTTGGGGAGTCATGGTTCTCTTTTAAGACTTTAGTTTTGAATTTTGATGAACTCGGTAAATATATTCTTTAGTCATGGTTCTCTTTTAAGATTTCAGCCTCTTCCATGTCTTGAAATCGTTTAAAGAATTTTTTCTTGAAGGTGTCTCAGTCTCTAACTAGTATTCCTCCCTTCATTGTTGAGTCCCATCATAAGAACCAGTCACAAGCAGTTTTATCCATGTACTTTGCTGTAACATTCAATTTGTCGTCATCGCAATAGATATTGTACATCTCAAAATGTTTTTCAATTTTGTTGATCCATCGAATCCCATCTCGATTATTTTCTCCATCGAACCTTGGTAAATCAATCTTGACTTTGTGAATGGCATTGTGGGTTGGGATTTCATGTGAGTTATTGTCTCCTTTGACTTGGCCTATAATTTGAGATAATTTTGAGCTTTAGGTCATGAATGTCGTCATATTTTTTCTCAAGCTTTGCGAGTATATTTTCAACTGGATCATCTGATGACTTTATGGATGCCTCCTTGTTCTCCAAAGTGTTTCTCTCTGTATTTCTTGTATTCATGTTTTTAATTTTAGATTGGGGATATGTTAACTATTAAATATTTAGTTACAATAATAGTTATTATTAATAATTTATTAATAATATAATTACATGCACAAAAAATAACTTTAATAGTTCTAAAAAAGATTAAAAAAAGTATTGAATATTAAAATAATAATAAAAATAATATTAGTATTACTATAATTATTTAATATTATATATTTGCTGGAGTGAAGATGGAGTGAAGAGGGACGCCACAGAAGCACGAGACTAATGGATGCAAGGAAGAGATGGGAGAGAAGTGAATGTGATGGTGTGGAAAATGAATAACATCAAGATGGATATCGTTGAGCTCTGATACCAACTTGAAATGGAAATTCCAAAAGATATAGTTTATTTATTGATTTGATGCTTTTTAGGAGTACAATGCGACTTTATACAAATCAAGAGTCACCATTAAATGATGTGACATATCAAGTCGTTAATTAATAAATAACAAATTACTAACTAAGTTACTGAACCATTTAGCTTTATTACAACAACTCATGATTTAGTCGTTGAAGTAATCATTAACCACTTAATTATTATTTAATCTTCTCAATTTATTTTACTATCTATACATGTAAATAAAATAGTTCATCTCCCATTCATTCAGTTCAGGGTTTGTTTGACCCATTACATTAATGATGTTGCATATTTGGTAGATTTGTGTTAATAGGTATCCTACTTTTATGAATTATGACATGATATATTCTACTCCTATAACATCTATACATATGGAGTTCTCGTTTCATTATATATTAAGAAAATTGGGATATGCATTCTATAACATCTTAACATCTTGCAATGATATTGTATAAATATATTTTGTAACTCCATGTTTGGGATATTGCAAGATAGAGGAATCTCTGCTAACATCTTAACATCTTGTCATTATATTGTATAGATATATTTTGTAACTCCATATTTGGGATTCATTGTATACATATATCACTTAATATAGCGATTGGGATATGCATTGTATAACATCTTAACATCTTGTATAGATATATTTTGTAACTCCATATTTGGGATATTGCAAGATACATGAATCTTCTATCTTGTATTTTATTATACATTGAAGTACTTTATTCCTTAGGATGTTAGAGAACAAAAATGGTTTACATAGGAAGCACAATGGTTACTTGGCACCTAGGTTCCCTAGAAATTGCATTGACAATGATGTGAGGATATTTAGTGCATAGTTGTAATCTTAATACCATGCTGATTGAGTAATGAATTTAAACGTCATGCAAGGTTTAACATTATTTATTAAAGATATAATGCACATAAGCACATCTTAATTGTATAACACAGAAAGAGAGTAGTTACATCATCACATAAGTGTTGTGGTTTGTTTTGTGAGTATCTCTTACTCATTTTTTTATTAACATTGATCCATCTAGTTGTATTGATATTTTCTAGTGGCGTGGAACATACACTAATTCACTAGTAGGTGTCATAAGAGACATGTGGTTGGGAATATGATTAAGAACTTCCTCCTATTGGTAGCTTCAAAAACAAGAGTAAATTGAATGGATCACACCTAGACCATTATGGAATATAAAACCAAAGAGGACTTACAAGACAAAATGTTCTAATGAAAATCCCCATTAATAAATTTACTTGTGTAAATTTGGGAGTGAAAGTATGTAGATATCAAATATACTTAGTAAATAAATGGATCTCTGTGCCATGTTGTAAATCAACTAAGTGTAGCCACTTAGGATGTAAAATGTGCCTACATTAAGTTTTACTACATCAAATACCCTTTTGAAAAAAAGAGTTTATTGAAATCATTACAACTCTTTCTTTAGACATAACTCATTATCATTGATTTCCATGATACAATGCCTCTTTGAGACATGCCCTCAAACATACTAAGATCCCAGAGAATCTCCTATTTTAGTGTACTTTAATATATTTTAGAAGTAACTCTAATTTTAATAAGATAATAAGTTACAATAAAATTTGTAACATTTATACTAACTTAAATGAAGATACATTTTTTAAAGTGCAATTATGTTTAATGTCAATTCAATTTATATGTTTATTCAATTTTCACTTCAACGTCATATTGCACCTTTTAGAGAAATTTATAGTCGTATATTTAATGTGAATTTATATCCTTCTTTATTTCAATTTAAAGAATGGAATGGCAACACCTCCCTCTTGGTCACAAACGTATTCCCTAATGGCAATTCTCATGCATCAATCTTAAAAAATTCCAATGTATTATCAAAAGTATATTCTCAGTGGCATGCACTTATAAAAAATATCTTAATATAAATTGATAATAGTTGCTGTATCATATCATATTGGCCAACATGAAGAAATTAACCCTCAACTAGAAGGAAGAGGAATATTGTCATGAATATTATATGATTAATTACAAAAAAAAATACACATACCTAAAAATTATATAAAATACAAATACGACAATAAAACCTTACCATGTCTCTAAGTTTTATAATAGATTTTTAAATGAGAGAGGACCTGAAAGATTTTGATACAATGGTAGGAGTGGGAACACAAGAAAACAAAAAGAAAATGATGTGAAACTCACCTTTCTTATATAAGTCTAATTAATTTCTTCTATAAAAGCAAGCATAGGGCTCATAGGGATGTCATGTAATATTCTAAAAGGATAATGTTGGAATTTTGAAGTGGTTCATGTTGAAATCTCAAAGGGATAAGTATGGACACATGAAAACTTTATATAAGTTGGAAGGAGCTTTAATAAAATTAGTGGCTTTGAATAGGGTGCATGTATATAATATGTTACATCTTTCATGAGAATCATCACGTAGACATGCTCTTAAGGGTAAGGGGATACACTTGTTTCACAAAGGATGAAGGTTAACGTAGTACGGGGATTTAGGTGAGGTTATTTTATCTATTTATTTGGTTTCATTTTAACGTTTACTTTATTCTATTTTAAATTTAAGAAATTTTAATGTAGCATACAAATTAATTCTAGGGTTAGCTACAATTAGAATATTTAATTGATTTTATTTCCTTTGGTCCTTATTTAGGTTTATTATTTAAATTAATATAATTGTAAAGGGTTTAATTTAGATTTAGATTAAGTTTTTTTTAATATTTCATTTCTTTTACTTTAATTCAGATTAGTTTTATTATTATATTTACTTTAGTTAACTTTGTTTACAAGATGGAATCATAGACTAAACGTTGGTTATTGACATTTAGGTAAACATGTATCTAGGAAAGCTTCACGATGAGATTATCATAGAAAAGGTATCTTGAGACATCATTCACAAAAATAAGCTCAATTGGCAAAGAAAAAGATCACATGATAAAACAAATTAAAGTCATTAATGAGGTAGAAATAAGTATCATGGCACAAAGTGCCACATCCAAGAAGTTTAAATTGAAACTAAACATATAGAAATTCAAAGTAGCAATAAATCCTTTCTGAAATATCTCCAAGTGAATTGGTTTTTCTTCACTTAAGTATGTCATAAAATTCATTAGAAAAATATATTTTGGTAAGATATTTATAAATTAAAAACTATAGATTGATGATTGGGGGACTTTCACATCCTTCACCTTATAAAATATACAGCCATCAAATTCATATAAGATGTTAGATAATTTCCTTCTTATGCACCTTCTAAAATTAATGAAATTAATGAATTATTAGCTAATTCATACAAAGTCGTTAGAACCTTCACTCACGCACCCTCTGAAATTAATAAAATACTTTTGAAATTCTTTATGCAATCTTTCCTAAGGGGATATCATGGAATTTTATATAGCCAGTATAGATCCATTTAAAAGAGGATCTACCAAGCACCGAGAGGGATCAAATCTCTTAAGGTGCAAACCCTTTTTTAGAATGGAAATGCCTAATATAATGTTTACAATTTTAGTTTATCTTGTTTTATATATATGCAATTCGAAATAATTTAAATTTAAATTAAGCGAACAAGTTATTTTTAATCATATTTTATTATTTTTATAAAAGACATGTGTCAACTATAGGGTGAGAATGGGAGGAGTTACATATCTCTCCCATACTAGGCTATAAAATGCACCTCTTTATTGCAAAAAAGAAACATTCCAGAGTGCTCTTACAAACTATTCCTATTATTTTTCAAACCCACCTCTAAACAAATCGAATTTAAACTAATAATTTGATCAAACCAAATGAATCAACAACAATTTCATAACTATTGTTTAACATGAAAATAATTCACAAACATACTCATTTCACATTCCTACCAAACATGTAAATCACGAAGATAATTCACAAACACACTCATTTCAAATTTCTACCAAACATGTGGGCCTACAATTGACCCAACATAATTGAAGCAGGAAAAATCCCTCTGATACCTTATGTCATCGAGTTCTACCATGTTTCAAGATTAGTTTTTGTATACTAACTAAGTACCATTAGTTACCATGATGGTCAACATGCTAACCAGTTTCTGTGTAAAGAGGATGCAAATACCATAATGTAGTGTGACATGATTTTTTAATAAACTGATGTTTAAAATTTTTTATAGTGAATCCCAAAGTGTTTGAGATCATTAAAAATAAACTTGGAAACATGGATATGATTTTTTATTAAAAAGAATTCCATGGTTTAGACTTTCACACGGTTTCAATGAATATATTTTATGCTCTTGGACCTTAGGCATTGGAACCTTGTAGTTCATTCATTTGAAGTAAATAATGCAAAGTGTAGTCAGTCCCATTACTAGTACCTAGTGTTTCTTCTAGTTTCATTTACTCTACATGGTGTTTTCTTATTTCAAGCAAGTTTGTATGTATAAATATTGGAGGAATATGAAAGTAATTAAAGAAGCGGATATTCAACAGAGAACGTATGGTATATTAGTTAAATCTGTTTGAATAATTTCTAAATAATATGTTAAATTTTTAATGATTATCTATTATAATAACCTCAAAAGTTACTATTACAATTATTTTCACAAAATAGAAAAACTAACAAACAGTCTACAATAGTATACATAATTTACTAAAATAAAAAGCATTTTAATCAAATTTATTAAAATGAAAAAGCATCCCACTAATGAGAATAATTACAAACTAGACCTAACATAATAACTTAGTTATAATCTCTATAACATTATAACGTTGAGGGTTGTTATTGTGAAAAATAATTGTAATAAAAGAGTTTAGCAAGCTTTTTTCTTATTTTCTATTTTTTAAGTATTTTTATTAACAAATTAGAGGCATGTTTGAAAGAAATAAGTTGTACTATCTCGAATTTAAGTGAAATAGTCATTATCCTTTTTTTTATTGATAATATTGTTTTTAAAACAAGATGTCCCTACCATCTCATGAATCAAATTATAATTCTCAAGTTTTTTATTTTAATACAAATATTGCAATAAACCCTACAAAATTAAAAATATGATAATCAAATAAAAAAATTGCTTCCACTAATTTTAAGGTAATATTTTTTAAATAAATATAATAATTAGACTTCATCATCATATATATAAATAAATATTTATGTATTATAAATTAAATCATTATATATATATATATATATATATATATATATATATATGAATATATATATTGATAAAGTTAGCCCCAAGAGTTAGCTCAACCGGTCGAGTACTCGTAGTCAGGACTCCCAGCATGTGAAGTCGCGGGAACCATTCTCATCGACTCTCTTGGGGTTAGGCACGCAGAGGCCGCAGGTGTGAGGCCCCTTCGGGTGGGTCCGCCAGAAATTATTCCGTGGATGTAGCCCATCGGTCAAGCCGGCGCGTGAACCACATTGAAAAAAAAAATATTGATAAAGTTACTTGCTAATTTTTATTTTGCTAAGATCAACTTTTCATTATAAAGTAATTTTATATTTGGATAAGATTACACTCATTATTCTATAATGAATGAATATTTTAACTATACGCCATTATAATGCATTAATGTCAAATACATATTATTCCAAAGGTTGATGTTAAACACAAATATTAAATAGCTATACATTTGAAAGAGACTATTAACCTTAATATAATCATATCAAAATTAATAGAAACCAGTGAACATATATCACCATACTTACTATAATGTATTTTTCATAGTAATTAGGTTACCATAGAATTCTAGATATTTCACTGGTTTTTAGGGCTGGCTTGTGTAAGGGTCAACTTTGACTGTAAAGGAAATCCATAAACAACATTTGTATGGGGACTAGGTAAGATTACGACCAACAACCAAGTTGAAATTTTAGTTTATGTCAAGGGGTAATGATAATGTAATAAATGTGTTTCAATAAAATCATAGTTGTAGGGGACTACATAATAATAATTCATCAGATGGTCCAAAAAACACTTCCCTAAGAAGCACAATTAAGAGGCAAAAGGAATTGTATGCATGAATTATTTACTCAACAGGAAAAAACAATGCCATACGAAACATATCAAATTGAAGTAATTATGAACAATTTTGATAACCACATAAATTTATATCAATCAAAGTTTAAAGTTATCAAGAAAATATTTAATGATATTGAAGAACCAATAAGGGATTGTTGTTTTGGTTCAATGGTAAACAGTATGCATTGCTAAGCCACCCACAAAAATTCCAATCTAGGGGTTCCCTCACTATTGGTAAAACAACTAGGGCCAAGGTGAGTGAGTCCTAGCCAAATATGAATTTTATGGAAGAGTTACCCCCATTTTACCAAAGCTCGTGTAACCTTTACAATCAACAACCTCTTATTGAACCCAAAAACAACAAAAACCACAATGCTACTGCAAACCTATTTAGTTGACGCGGTTATGGACAATTCTCATAACCATGGAAATTTATAATATTTGTTAGAGCTATCAAGAAAAAAATTAAAGGTAATTGAAGGACCAATAGGTTGGTATTAGGTGTTGGTTCAACGATGAACAATAATTTGTTAATACACCCACAAAGATACCAATCTAGGGGTCCTCGCTCCTGGTAAAGCTATCGGGGAAAAGTTGAGCATGTCCTAGATAGCTTTGTTGACCAACTACCCCCATGTCAAAGAGAGAGAGAGAGAGAGAGAGAGAGAGAGAGAGAGAGAGAGAGAGAGCATCCACTTAGACATAATGAAATTCAAGAATGGGGGATACAAATTGTTAATAGTTCTCCAAATTCACAAAGTAATGGAATCTCATTAATATTCAAAGAGTAGAAAATCCCAAAATAGTACATATGCAAGGAGTTGGATAAAATGCATTTACACTCATTTAGGTTTTTTTTTTAATAATGTATGAAGGATTGCACAAAATATTGTCAAGGACATGAAAACAAAACCTAGTAGGGTCCAACAACAATAAAAGGGGTATCACTCAAATGGTTTCAAGGTTCAAGTTGAATATTTGGATCAGAAAAGAAACGTATTGAGAATAATAAAAAAATCAAATGAGTTCTTGAGATAGAGTTAGGGATTAAAATAATATGCTCATTTAGCTAATGGATTCAACTCATAATTGGATTGAATAGAGCCCATTCCCAATAATTTAATGAAGAAAAGTAACTAGGAAATATTGATTTCCTAATAAATCATTTAATTTTTATTGAAACCACTCGGGTATTCAATGTATGGAAGGAAATGTTCTACAAATGCTATCGAATTTTGTATTCTTATTGGTTTATAAAGTAGAAATCTTCTTGGAAGGAATATTTCCAACACATTAATATTAGAAGGGTTGATGAGAAGCATAGTAATTGGGATTTCTACGAAGCTGAGTGACACTTTCTATGGACTATAAGTAGGCTCGGTATGGGCACCATTACATACTTTCATTTGTAATACATCAACTAAACCTAAATGAGAAATTAGGTGATACCTTAACACGATAGGTTTTTGTCTTTCATTTAGGATATTCCTATTGCTTCAAACACAATAGAACATCAAAATAAACACAACATCTACAAAACTAACAAAAATACCTTCAACAATATTTGAACTATTGCTAGACCAGTAAATCTAGTGTTTTATGTCAACTGACAAATATATTTAAAAACCATACTCAACGATGGAAGGCCACAAATTTGAACCATTGATTGAATGGAGTGCATATCCATACCTAATCTTTATAAGGACATTGGGCATATTTTCTCTCTTATTCTAGGCACGTTTGTGTGTTCTTGTATCCTTTTTTACCACTCAAAGCATGCTTAACCTTCCCCACCTTAATAATCTCAGTGATATGATTATCATAAGGAGGAAATCCTTCTACTTCCCTTTTTGGCTTCCTCGCAAATTATGTTCGCTTCCTCATTTTCTACAAAAAATGAACAAGAAAAAAGCACAACTAATGCATTAAAATGATGACCTATAGGATCCAAAAAAATAAAAATGCAACGATCCATTAAAAGGAAAAAGAAAGCATTTACCCCTCTATTGGAGGAAGCACATGGACCAAGTTCATGCTTGGTGACTATATTTCCTCTATTAAGGCCTATGAAAATCCTTGATTTTGGCTGTTCCAGCACTATGGTTGTTGATTTATCCTCTTTATCACAGGAAAGGAGAAAAGGCAAAGATAAAATTTTTTAAATGAAAATTCACATTGCCTTACTAATTAAAAAAAATACACAACATCCATTCCCCCTTTCTTCTCCTGTTGTTCTTTTATATTCAACTAAATTCAAAGTCTCTGTTGCAAGCTGACTACCAAAGAATAAAAGAATGATATTTGTTGGATCAAAGAAAACCGTTGGACAAACTTTATTAACAACATAATCAATTCATTGATCAAAACGATCCAACTTAGGCTTCATAATTAGGGTTTGTCAAGGTTCTAGGAAATCACTGTCAGACCCACTTGATCGATTCTTGAGAGAACCCTCATCTACATTTTGTACTTCAATGACACATAAAAAATTATATCATGAGAGAAAATACTGGGACCCAAAAAATTCAACAACATTGAATAAGAGAAGATGAACGTGGCAGGTAGGTGAAGATACATGTGTCACAATTGTCTTGGATAGACAGAGGAAAAAACTAGAATAGTGTTTTACAAACCCACCCTTAGAGAAAAACACCTTACTCATAACTAGGTCCAATTTCTAATAAGCTGTATGCATGTAGTAAACATTAGTACCTATACCCAATGATTCAAATCTTAGGTTGTAACTTTCCTAATCGTCATCTTAGAAATGGGGAAGTAAATTGAAAAGGAAAGGTAATTTAAATTCTTTCCAAGTTGATCTTTCAAAGAAAGATTTTTTTGTGGGTAAAAACAAATACAGCTTACAATACAAAGACTAAAGAAAGAGAGTAAAACAAAAAGAAAGACAAATATTTCCCTAACATAAGGAGAACAAATGTTACAATAGAAAAAATTAGGAGTGAACATGGTAATCGACAAAGTTTCCCATATCCATTGCATACAAACACTAATGACATATGGAAATAATACCTATATTTCTTTAGAGTCGAATTTACCTTTGAACAGCAACATAGTTTGAATTTAAGCTTATAAATAGAACCCCTATCATATAAGGTCAATGTAACATACAAGAATATGAAGGAGGGATGAAAATATCGATAACCACACATAGAAGGACAACATCATATGGAAGGCACAATGTGGATTTTGTTATCCCTCAACCCACATTTCTCATTTTGAGCATTTAAAGGCTCTCTTTCCGGCATCTTGAATATCTAATCATTGTGTTTTTTTTGTTGGTTGGATGGTGGATATTCCTAAATATCTCATTGGTTCTTCATTTTCCACAAATGAGGTTATGTGAGGATGGATATCACAAGAAAAGAGGAGGAATTATGTCAGTACTATTCAAGAATTGTTAAGGAGATGGAAGCAAAATAGAGAAAAGGAGTATAGGGTGTCGATAACAAAAAGGACAGGTAGTAGATATTTTATGACAATTTGGGATTATTTTCCAAAATTTTGAAGATAAATGATTGGTTGTTTATAGTAACTTGATATGGGAATGAATATATGGTTCTCGTGAGAAGTATGAGGTGTCTATTTCAACTCTAAATATAGAGTCCAATTTATATTTTTATGATGTAGAAAATTAAAGATGTCATAAGGTTTGAGCATATGGGAACTTGGAGAAAGTGAGAAGGCTCAAACCATAGATGCGCCTCCTTAAATTCACTCATTCTAGCAAAAGGTAGTGGATACGTATTATTATCTATTAAGTATTTGTTGGGCCTTGCCAATTTGTTGCAGTGATAGAAAAAGGAAACCATTGCCTCAACATGAGGTCGATCCCATCCTTCTTGTATGGATGGTAACACAAACCCAAAATATGATTTGTAACATATACAAAGATCACACTAAAGTATCTGTGCATTGTTTAAATGAACTATTGGAAAACCTTGAGAAGGTTATTTTATGCCTGAAATATTTATGAACATAATTTGCAATATAGACTTGTTGGTGCACTTTCTATATTTTGTAAGTATAGGTATTCCTTTGACCGATGTCATATGGTTTGGACTACACTAAAGTATTCCTTAGGTATTTATCATATTCAGTTCTTCTCATGTGACATAATTAATAAATGTCAAACATGAACCTTTATGGTGTCCCTTGGTTCTACATGTGGTACACCAAAGTTCTTATTGTACTTCTTTCCCTTTCTTGATATATTGAATTTCCAACGTAATGTTGGAAAGTTATGAATGTACTTGCATCCATCTTGCACCAGTTTCTCTGACTGGTGAAGCTTCCAAATTCATGGTTAGATCAAGAGCTTCACTCTGTGATACAATTTTCTATTGCATTAAGGTAGTACAAATATGATGTAGCATTGCTGGAATAAACCATTATTTATGTTGGATTCCTGACATCTAAAAATTTACTTTAGCCATAAAAGTCTTGAATATTTGGTTGAAGTCCCAAACATACACCATAGGTAACTGTCTAATTTATTTGATTTATCTAATGCACTCCGACTCAAATTTCACCTTCTTGGATTCATCTATGAATTTATGCCCTTATTTTGTCTAATGTCTTCTATGGAATCCCTGTTTCACGGGGGCTTCACTTGTTGACCAATATCCTATCACGTTAGTTCATATTGTGGGTTTTAAAATTATAAAAAATTGAACCAATATATTGCAGGTATTGGGGGGGATGAGGAGTTTAAGGTGGGGGTGGGTAGGGTGGTTTATAAGGATTGAGGTATAAAAATGGGTGGGGAGGAGGTTTTAAGTCTTGGGAAGGGGTTTCAACAAAAAGACTTTGGGTCAATATCTCTGGAAATTAAGGGTATTCTTTAATATCCCACGATCACACGTGCTATGTGAGAGGTTCACTAAGTGAAATCCCCGTGCCCTGTTGGAACTACAAATAATTTCATGTAACATTCCAATGAATCTCTTCTAAGGGTTGTGATCATATGATTCTTTCTTTATGGCCTTGGCTTTGACCTTTCACACATTCCATACAAATTCGCTTAGAAACCAATGTTGCTCGGGGTCCTAAAACCCATTTCTATTAAATATTGGTATAGTTATATATTTTACAACCATTTTGTTTACCCTTGGATTTGTCAAATTAAAAATTATACTAGTGGTAGTTCCTTGACTTCTATTTCCACTATTACTATTAGTCTAATTAGAAAAACCAATGGGTGATGTGTTTCTATATCTTATTTCAGGCGATGTACATGAGGTCGCCTTCATGCTGTAATCTTTATATGGATTTGGTCCTTCTTCTTCATCATCTTCTTCAGATATAAGATCGAACTCCTCTTCTTCGTCAAGGTGCAATGCCAATTCATAGTCATATCCTTAGGTTGCACTGCAAATTCATGTTCCTTTTGTAGTCCTTCTTGTCTATCCCAACCAAAATAGTTTTCCACCCCTTAGGTGTCCACCTTCTATATCACTTTCACTATTACCAAAAAATATCTTAGTTTATCTCCATCCATTCTACTCGTAATATTTTTTGTGACATATCCAGGTTCTCCGCGCAAAAATATTTACTTGTTGGACTCTATTTTTTAGGATCCCTTTCTCAAAAATCAACATTTTATCCATAGTTTCAAATATTTCACATATCAACCTCATGGTCCTTCAAAAAATTATCCTTTTTCTTCATTGTATGACTTTATCATGTCAACTCCAATTTCAGGGATATATCCTCCAAAAATATGGATTGAAACATAATTTGACAGCCCTAGAAATAGTACTTATCACTCCTTTCAACTCCTGTATCAACTCAGGACTCCACTCTATGGGTTCTCATCTTTAAAAAAAAATCTTTTGGGTTGCAAACTTCAGTAACCACTCATGAAATATGATGGGAAATTTTGTAACAAAAATCTAATGAATGTCTATGTAAATGTATTTCTCCAACCATTCAGTCGAGCTTTTCTTGATCATTCACTTTCCTCCCATGTGAACTCTAGTGCTTTATAATCAACCCAATCTTGAATTTATGACTTTGTCGGATGCCAAAACATATCATTGTTGAAAAATATTCAGGGTCCTGACAATAGAACCATTTGTTGGCTTACTTTTACTCAAATGAGGTCCAAATCCTTTGTTCATCAACAAAACCATGATACCAGCTTGATAGAGGAGAAATCCATCAGCAAAACGTACGACGTAGATGAAGTCTCACCTGATATATCTTATGGGGATTTCCAGAACTAGGTTTCTGAAGGGGATTTCCTTCTTACAACAATATCAAGTCACTCCATAAAAAAACGTGCATTAAACCTATGTTCTCATACATTCATTCAATATAACCATATGCTGATCCATCATCACATATAATAACATATAACATAAATCATTAACACATGTTTAACTCATTTAATGTGTGATACATACATACATACATACATACATATACATATACACATATAAGTTCATTCACAACAGAGTATGTGTGATATATTCAGATCAACTCATTGACAACAAATATGCATTTGACAATAATACATACATTAAAGACACAAAAAAACAATATATAATGTGGAAACCCATTGAAGAAAAACCACAAAGTTGCTCTTCATGTGGCATGAGAAATGGCTTAGCACATTTGGTCTATGCACTGAGCTTGCATAATATTCTTTAGATAATATTTACAATCCATATAGTCATCTCTTGTCTAATGCTCTTTGGTTGTATCTTCTCTTCCTTTCTTTCTCTTCTCTTTTTTTCTAAATGCCCGCTAATGATCTACTATGAAACCACCCACACACAGCTTGGTTCGACACTTTTATAATCTTTTATGCTTTAACACTTCTTAATTTCAACCATCGATGGAATCTCAACTCTTAGTAGACATGTTGTCTTTCTATTTTAATACATGTTATTACGTATAAAAATAGGCATTATTAGAGTGATTTACAATCATTCTTTATTAATAAAAGAGATATTGTATTCTAACTAATTCTTTACCCAAAATAAGTCGAACTTTCATTTCTAACTTTATTTATTCTTCATCCATTGCGCCTCCTTCTGTCTTGGTTTCTGCATAGCCTCCAACCAGAATCTTCATTTTTTTGATCATTGTCCTCTCAATATTTGCTAGGGACAACACAATGCCAAAATGTATTGTTTACCAAATAGGAAAATCATTCTTTTTAATGAAGCACAACCACTTAATTTGTGGTTAGTGAACGCCAATAGATCACAAGTTGAATACCATGAAATTATATGTTATCCATGCGTCAACTACCATTCGACCCCAAATTATATGTTATCCATGCGTCAACTACCAGTCCACCCCAAATTATATATTATCCATGCATTCATGTATCAATTACAAGTTATCCAATTATCAACCATAAATTATTTTTTCTCTTGCTGACATTCTCCTGGTCATATTCCATGAATTGTTGGTTATCCATTCATCAAATACAAGTTATCCATGAATTGTCTATCATTTATCCACTCATAAAATAGAAGTTATCCATTCATATCCTACCGGTTATCCATTCATACGCTACCAATTATTTTTTATATATAAATTTTATAAATGTTTATGTTGAATTTTGAACGACTATCATAGAATCAATCTCAGCAGTACTCTTGTGTCATCGTTGTGCAATCCTAGAAAGGTATAGGTCATTGTCCAACTCCAATTCTAAACAAAAAATGCCTATCAACTTAATTTATCATACTTTTCTATTTAAATGGGTTCAACTCCAAGTTATCCACGCATAACAACAAATTGTCACCAAAAATACCTCCTATTATCAATTTATTAAACATCACTTATTTTTTATATTCTTTTTTACCTCATTTTCTTCTAGTTATCTACCATGAATTGTTCGTTATCCATTCATCGGGTATGAGTTATCCATGCATATCTACTAGTTATTGTAATATCCTAAATTTTAACCTTAACCACAATGGGTGTGAGTCCCATTGCACATGAGTCACTTTGAAGTTTATATTGTATATTGAACCTAGGACCCTACTGCACATGAGTACGATGATTTATAGATTGGGTGTAATCCAATGCATACGTTTTATTTGGCATGTATGTGATTGTATATGTTTGGCATGGACACTAATGGATAGGATTATTGTTGTAGGACGATAAACTGATTATATTATGTGATTTACCTTAAAATGCATATACTGAGATTATTATGTATATAGAATCTATAGAAGACTCAATGCAAGATTCAGTTCTATAATTTGTTGGGTGTGGACCTTGAAGCACATGAGAGATGCGATTTTGTGTTGAGTGCAAGATCTGGATAAAATGAGTGATTTGATGTTTGTTTTGAGCACCAGCTGTGGAGCACATGATTTATCAAATGTTTGTGTTGAGCATAAGATCTGAAGCACATGAAAAATAATAATTGGAAGTGTTGGGCATAATCCCTGGAACATTCCAAATTGATGTTCAACATAAGCTTTGGAACATCGGATCCTTGGCCATTGTATCCCTAGGTATATTATACAAGTACATCCTAGGATTATCGTCGAGCTTTGGTTCTCAATAGTTCTAGGAGTTACTGAAAAGTAATTGTGTTGAGTGAGAATGACTTTGAAAAACACTGACCTTATATTACTTATTTTCAAGTCAATAAAATGAAATTTTTAATTTCTACTTCTCATCAAGTACTCAAGATCTACCATGATATATGAGGTAATCCAACATGCGAGGAGGTTTAGAGCTACCTAACTTAGTTGACCAACACTACCTAAAGGCCTTGCTAAAAGAAACGATTATAGGCTAATGAAAGCACCATGTAATTGGGATCATGATATATGATGCCTAAATAAATATTAACAATACTATATATATATATATGTGTGTGTGTGTGTGTGTTATGAATAAAAGGGTAACTACATATATTAAATATAAGGAAATAATAATAACTATAATTATTAATAAAGAATGTATATGTTATTATTTACAAAAAAATAATTAAATATTTAATCTTAAAAGAGTCAAATTAGGAACTAGTATAGGAGTTCCTAAGATAATTTTAATAAATTATTAACTTCACATAAATCAATTAAAGATTATTTTCAAAAGATAATGGATTATTTATCTAATTGAAGTTTAACTTCCATTTTCCTTAAATATTGTCTATAAAAACCCAAGCCAAGGAAAGGCTTGGGCATTCTATTCTTATTCTAATTCCAATATGATCTAATCATTATTCCTAAGAATTTTCGGAGAGAATTTTCCAAAAGCAAAGCATATGGCACAACAGCTGATATACGAGATAAGAGAAGCCTTACCTTAAGGAGCTGTAGATTACTTGCATGTTGGAACCAACTCGGGGGGACCTAGACTAAAACCAGGAATAGTTCTGGGTAATTGTTGGGTGGAATGTGGTAGTTCCCTAGTTATTCAGTTTACACATCCGAGGTAAGAATTATCTAAGCTCTTATTAATTCAGTGTTTTTAAGTGTGCAGGGTTCTTAGCCATTAATAAACTGCAAGTTGCAAGTATGAGGTTTTTACCTTCTATAGTTCTTATAGATTTTACTAAGTAGTGTTTATAATATTGATTTGAAAATATGCATATTGAATACATGCTTCAACTAGATTTCTATTTGTTTAAATTATTAAAACCTAGTCTGAAATATTTCTACATAGTCTCTAGGATTAAATTTTATATTGTATATTAATGTATCTGTTTAAACCATAAATTTATCCTTTATTTTCTAGATAGGTATTTACAGTTTAAATTCTCTTAGTTCTTAAATTTAATCAGTTCTAGAATAACTTAAATGTCAAACAATCTAACTTAGATTTAAACCCTAGTTGTTAGATAACTAACTACTAGATCTTGCTCAAACATTATCATAAAGTTAAACAAGATATTTCACAAATCTAGGTAAAATAAACCCTAATATCAATTAAAACTAAATAAACTCATTCATTCCTTGAAACTAAAACATTATATAAAATATGCACCAAAACATTTAAATAATCCATTTATAATTTGAAAGAAACAGACCAGAAATTTGATCTCTGAACTCATTAAGTCAAACCCTCAATATAAATCCAAACGTTGGGAGATTTCATATTTCCAGCAAAATGCATTTTTCCCCATCATATAAATGCTCTTAAAACACCAAACATAAAAAGCATTACTAAAACAACCATTTACAGTTTTAAAAAATATATAAAAAGAGAGCTATTCCCAATGCCTTGCGTTTGTGGAAAACTGTTATCTATTACATAAGAATCATGTCCACAAAACCTGGTGTTACAACCATCAAACCATAATTCCATTTCATTACTAGATATGATCAAATCCTGTTGGCCTCAAGAACCACAAGTGCACTTAATTATCATCTCAATATCGAATCTTGTATGCCTCAAACAATCCATTCAAACACATTACAAGCTATAGAATTTACTAAGGGTTTCGCCTCTAAGGATTTCCATAAAGGTTTTAATATAACCAACTGTACATCAAAGATGAAACAGAGCTACACTCTTTTCCCTATACATCATATGCTCAGTCACAATCTAAAACATAAAATACATTCAAATAATAAACCGAGGCTGTGTATCAACGCTACAAGCCACGCTTCATGCTTAGGACCACCAAACAAACCCAACAATGTTATTATTAAACCAATGCATCTACATTATTCAATTAAAAACCACACACTAATACCTTACACATATTTTCACAGTTGAATCATCATTGGTGCCATTGCAAAGCAATGACACTGTAAATACAAAAGAGATGCATCATAAAAAAAGAAACACAGAGTTTTTACCCAAATAGATAATTTCCCTTTAAGTCAATTAAAACCAAATACATATCGTTGCAAACAATAAACTTATACACATAGATGAATCAAGCTATTTAACAATCTATACATATCGAAAACTACATTTTGCAAATATGTGAAAGGATACATAGTCGCATATACAAATTCCAAGCAATTATCGAAACCCCAAAACAACAAAATGACTCAACGATGCAATTCCCCACACCCAAGCTCGAACTCTCTGCTAAAACCACACAACAGTGTAAAGGCCATTGCAAAATTCAGGGCTTACTCAGAGTTTGGATGCACAAGCAAGCTATAGTACTGCCCTCCAGCCACACAGAGTGCCCACACTTTCCCATGTGCACAGACCACAAAAAATTCCATTAGAAGTATGCATTCAACCCACAAACCAAAAAAAAATTACAAATGTACATACCTATTTCAAATGCTTCCCCATGGAAGAGCGTGGAAGTCTGTTGGTTGTGCAGCCCTCATGAGGAGTGCAAGACCACCACCTCCACCATAACGAAAACCAAATGAACGATATCCAAACCCTACAGAGTGTTTGAGGCATTTTTCCCATGATTCCCAAGGCTCATTTAATTCGCCATTCTTTCCACCACTAGAATGCACATTAAAACATACCCTTATATAGTTTTGATTTACGTTGTATGCACCATCACTTACCAACCCCATTTCCCTAAGTCTTAAACCCTCCATCATGATGCTATTTGCATAGTTAATCCATACTATCGATGGCATATGTTTATGGCATAAACATAAACCCTCCATACAATAACGTTCAAACCTATATTATATTGCATCTAAGGTGTTAAAACCTTAGCAGATAGTTTATAAATATGCACTGATAGGATTAAGGTATAGTTAGGCCAAGGAATTTAGTCCTTTCTTCACACATTTATACACAAGAATAGTGTAGTGTAGGTATAGCTCGTTGTAATATGTAGGGCGTTTTATTGCCACAATCATAATATTGAATTCACTGACGAAATCACCTACACAAGAAAATAGAACCCTCCATTAGTTCATGACGAACTAAGTAAACCCCGTAGCAATAGTAATACTTACCTTTTTTTAGTGGACTCTTAAGGGATAGAACTCCGCCACTCCACCACTTGACATATAGAGGTAAGTTAGCCTCTTTATAAATAAATCCATAAATGAAATTAAAGACATGTAAAACAAAAGTAAAACGTAAAACAAAATTAGAAATGACAAATGTCAACAACTAAGATAGAGAGGAAAAATAAACTATAAACATGTCGAAGCCGTAGAACCACATCATGTAAGAAATCATCTTCGTATAGGAAACACATCTAGGAAAAGAAGTCTATAAAACATAGGTTCAGTTTTACCAATGAGATTTATTCCGCGGAAGTTTTAAAGATGTTCTTGAGTTTAGTGTTTTATTAGCCTATGAATTTATTTATTTTTTTATGAATTTTAGGGACATTACACTTATCCATTCATGAGCTACAAGTTATTTTTTATATTTTTTTCTTATAAATGTTTATTTCAGTTTTTGAATGACTACCTTAGAATCAATCTCACCAGTACACTTATCTCATCCTTGGGCAATCCTAGAAAATTATATGTCACAGCCCACCCCAAATTCTCAAATAAAAACACAATGTAACTAGCACACCCACATAGTTCATGGATGGATCACAACAATAGGGATCAAACAATTAAGAGATAGTGATGGAATGGAAGAATGTTTGGATTTTTTTTTATACTTCATATTCTTCTAGTTAAATGGGTTCAACTCTAAGTTATCCATACCTGGCTACATGTTATAACCAACATTTTTCATGTTATCCATTTATTAACTATCATTATTTTTTTTAATCTCACATGCTTTTTTTTATCTTCCATCAACTATTGGTTATCCATTCATCATCTATGAGTTATCCAAGCATTGCTACCAATTATCCATTCATCAGATCTCATTTATTTTTTATTTCCATTGAATTTTGAACATCTTGATATTTCATGTGTCTCATTCTCATCCTTGGATGAAAAAACATGGGGAGTAGTCCACCCCAAGTCTCAAATAAATATGCATGTCGACATAATTAATATATTTAATTTCAAAAATTAAAACAAACAACTATTAAATATATAGTTCTCATTAATTTTAATTAAACTTTTCTGTGAATGTTAACTAGCATTTTAACCCAACACAACATTTATGTTATCATTTTGGTTCAAATCCATAAAAATATAGAAATCTAATTAAAACTGGGTGTCAATTTTAGCTAGCACATTAACTTGAAAGGACATTTTTGTTATCATTTGGGATTAAATCCATAAAAATATAGAGGTTAAATTTTTATTGGATTGTGGAATTTTGTTGTTAAGGCAACTGGTCGACTGCATTGGTGCAGTTTTCCACCAATCTGATCATTCTTTGGAGTGTCATGATTGAGTCTGGGAAATGGAGGGGAACAATCCCAAATTTATGGACGATATGCAGCTTCCTTCAAATGAAGGAAGATACATTACATCAACTTGGACCAAACTCATAGTGAAATTATTATAATTTTCTATTTTTCACTTCGTCACAACTACTTTTCTTCCTAATTTTTTCCTTTCTAGATTTTATTGGACCTTCTAGGTGTTAGAATAATCAACCCATAGTTAGCTACCTTAGACATTAATTAATCCATTTTTGTCTTATTTTCCTAGTTTCCATATTCCACTCAATGCAAGTTGTCCTCCACGTGTCCTAGATGGTCAAACTTGCTAAAAATGAGTCATGGAGTGCTTGGGAAACCTCCTAGAATCAATTCTGCTTTATTCCTGAACCTGTCTAGTGCATATCTATTTTTTTTGCTTTATTGTTGCTTTTACTAAGTTTTAAGGCAATTGGGAAAGTATGACTAGGTGAAGTTGACTTGGTTTTTTCCCTCATCATCCTCCTCTCTTTTATCCTAATAAAAGAATGTATAAGTTTTCCTTCCATCACCTATTAGCATGTCTAATTGATTTTGCCGATTCGTGAGCTCCTAGGAAGATTTGGAAACTGCTTTACGCACCTATGGGGGATTTGACTAGATTTAGTAAGCCTACTTTTTACTAATTCGAATGGAATCCCAATGAATTCGAATATCTTATGTAATTGTTTATTCTAGCAGCCTGTGACTTCACAAGGTTGGATATTGTACACTTATTCAATACAGATTAGTGTTCTGCTCCATATTCAGTCTCCTTTGTGTGTAATTTGCATGTGTAATTGGCAATTTTTGTGAGTGTAATTGTTCTAACACCTCAGTTCAATTTCCACATGGTATCAGAGCCTTTGTAGATCAATTTATCTCCTTCCATATTGTTATTGCAAGTTCGACATCATTGACTGTGAGCATTCTGCTGACTGAAGGGACAATTTCTGAGCTATGGATCAATCTCAAAAGATCATCTTGACTCCATTTAATTTCTTTGAATAGAAAGCAGAGATGGAGATACTTTTGAGAGAAAATGGCCTCTACAGAGTGACTATGACAATAGAAGCAGAGCCCAATGCAGCTGCAGAGAAAAATAAATGGCACAATAGGAGGGATGAGGCCTATGGTCTCCTGTGTCTGAGCATATTTTGAGACCTCATTTTCCATCTTGATGGATTGACACCACCAAATGAAGTATGGGAGAAGCTTCTTGATATTTTTGGTAAAATAAATGAGATGAGAGGACATCAAATCGATAATGAATTGATCTCCTTGAGTCCTAGCAGCTTTGAATCTCTGTAACTCTACTTTTCCAAGTTTAAAGCCCTTGTTTTGCAGCTAAAACAGTGTGGAATTGAAAACAAGGAGGAGCAACTAGTTTTGGCCATACTCTCGAAACTTGGCCCTAAATATTCAGTGCTTGTTTCGACCTTCCATGATGCCAAGTTGACAGCTTGAGCCTGGAAGATGCCTAAACTTGCAGAGTTCATGGAATCTCTCAGACAAGAACAAGATAAACTGGTGATGATGGGCATCGTCAAAAATTCCAAAGACCAAGCTCTGGTTGCTGGATATTCGATGGTGGATTCAAAAGGCAAAAAGAAAGCTAAGAAGCCACTTGAGCAAAAGAGAGATAAGAACAAGTCTCCAGAGGAGCTCCAAGGTTCCAAGAAGAACCCTCAAAAGAAGAAGAACAAAGGAGAAATGAGCAAGTGCACATACTACAGTAAGGGAAATCATCTTGAAAGCTCCTGCATGAAGAAGAAAATTGAGATGCTGACCCAACTCCTGGAGAAGAATGGCATCTCCCTTCCTGATAACTCAAAGAAGAGGGAAGGAGGATCAAATTTAGAAGACGAAGAGAGAGTTCATGGATTGGTTGCTGGCACATCAAGCTCACCTAGTTTCATCATTGATTCTGTAGCTTCAAGACATATGGTTTCGACCAAGGAGGCATTCACCTCACTTGACATGTCGAAAGTTTCATCAATAGTACTGGGAGATGACTCTTTCAGTGAAAGTTTGGAAAAAGGGAGGATTGATCTTGACCATGGTAACTTCAGCAATGTATTGTATGTTCCAGGTCTTGCCTCTAACCTCTTGTCAGTGTATCAGATGACCCACACAGGGTCTCCAAAGAAGGTAATATTCTCCCCTGATGAAGTTGAGATCACAGATATCTCAAGTGGTAAAGTCATTGCAAAAGGAGTTGTAAATCACACTTCGAAGGTATACATGTTCTCACATTTCCTACCCTACCCAAACCCCTCTGCTCTTCTAATTCATGTTAAAGAGGCAAGCAAGATTTGGCATGAAATATTTGGCCATATTAACTATAAGTATCTATTTGATCTTAGTGGAAAAGAAATGTTCATAGGGTTACCAAATATTAAGTTTTCCAAAGGAGTCTGTCAAGGTTGCATCTTAGGAAAACACCTAAAGAATAAATTTGAGAAAGCTAGTCATGAGAGAACCTCTGCACCTCTTGAGTTGATCCATAGTGATGTTGCTAGCCCATTTCCTCATATGTCAATGATTCAGGCCAAATATGCATTGACATTCATAGATGACTTTTCCAGGTATTGCTGGGTTTATTTCCTGAAGCATAAGTCTGAATTTTTTGGCCTATTCAAAGTCTTTAAGGCTTTGGTTGAAAACCATTTTGGGAGGAAACTCAAGGTCCTCAGATATGACAATGGTTGTGAGTATTTCAAGTTTGATTTCATTCAATATTGTGCAGATGCAAGTATTGAGATGCATCATTCTATCCCTTACACCCCGCAACAAAATGGTGTTGCTGAGAGGAAGAATAGATCACTGAAAGGGATGGCAACCTGCATGATGGAGGCTAAGACTTTGCCACCGAAGTTTTGTGCCGAAGCTATAAACTGTGCAGCCTATATCCAGAATATGGTGCCTCATAAATAGCTTGATTGTATGACTCATTTCGAATCATGGAGTGGGCACAAGCTAGATGTGACCCATTTCAAGATTTTTGGCTCAAGGGCTTGGGCTAGAATTCCAACAGAAAAGAGGAAGGATTTGCAGCCCCAAAGCCAAGAGTGTCTATTTTTTGGGTACTTTGAAGATTCAAAAGGGTACAAGATGATCAATTTGAGCACAAACAAATCCTTCATTGAAATGAGTGTTCACTTCCAAGAAGACCCTTTAGCAGCAGTTGAAGTTGGAGAGTCTTATTCACCACCAGAACCACTGAAGGTAAGTGAAGAGATAAATGAGTTTGTTGATTCTAATATGTATGAATGATGATTTAATTGTAGATCCTAATAGTCCTACAAGACCAAAATGGGCAGCAAAGACCATTCATGCAGCTGGAAAACTAGCTGGAAATCCTAGTGATTCTAGGAGGACTAGATCTCAATTTGAGAGTGCCCTGTGTATGAAAGACCCTTTGTTTGCGAAGAAATGCTATCTGATGGTTGAATTAGACCCATAGACATATGAATATGCAGCACATGATCTAAGATTTAAAATAGCCACGAAAGAAGAATTCAGCTCACTCGAGAAGAATAACACTTGGGAGCTGGTTGATCTTCCCCCAGGGAGGAAGCTAGTTCAATGTAAGTGGGTTTTCAAAATTAAGTTTGCTACTCATGGTTCACCTTTGAAATATAAGACAAGATTGGTAGCCAAGGGCTACTCAAAGGTACATGGTATAGACTACAATGAGACCTTTGCACTAGTTGCAAAGATGGACTCCATCAGGCTAGCCTTAGCCATTGTAGCTTCGAAGCAGTGGGAGGTACATCACATGGATGCGAAGTGTTCTTTCCTGAATATAGATATTACTAAAGAGATTTACATGTAAGAGCCTCAAGGCTTTGTTACTAATCCATATCTTGTGTGTAGGCTAATGAAATCATTGCATGGGCTTAAGCAAGCCCCCAGGGCTTGGTATGCCAAGATTGATGGCTTTCTGCTATCATTGATTTTTGTTCGATACAATTCTGATCCTAATGTTTATTTGAAGTTGATTCATGGTTCTTTGATGATTATTGTCTTGTATGTGGATGGTCTCAATACAGGAAGCTCAAAAGATGAAATTGCCTCCTTGAAGGATGCAATGAACCATGCATTTTCTATGACTGATTTGGGGTTATTGAGCCAATTTTTGGGTCTCAAGATTGCTCAAATCAAATATGGAATAAAAGTACATCAGTGAAAGTATGATTTGGATTTACTGAACAAGTTCAACATGAAAGATTGTAAGCCAAGAAAGACTCCCTTACTTTCAGGAGTTAAGCTTGAAGAAGCAGGTTCTTCTCCTATGGTAAATAATACATTGTATAGGCAACTGATTGGGTGTTTTCTATACCTTACACATACTCGACCTGATCTTTCTTATGCAGTAAGTGTGGCTTTAAGATACATCGATCAGCCTCATGGGATCTTCTACAAAGCTAAATCTGATCTTGATTTGATTGGGTTTACTGATAGTGATTGGGCACGTGACAACACAGATCGAAAGTCAACATCAGGATATGTGTTCATGCTTGCTGAAGGATCAATCAGCTGGTCAAGCAAGAAACAGAGTGCCATTTCACTCTCATCTATAGAAGCAGAGTACAAAAGAGTTGTAAATGCAGCAACTCAATGCTTATGGTTATAGGGGTTACTTGGTGAGTGTGGCTTCGAATCAGAGTAATCAACTATTATCTATTGTGATAATCAGAGTACCATTTGATTATGCAATGATCCAGTTCAGAGACAGAGAACCAAACAGATTGAGATCCATATTCACTAGATTAGACAGCTTATGCATGATGGCACCATTCACCTACTCTTCTGTTAATCTTCAGAACAAGTAGCAGAAATCTTCACCAAAGTTTTCTGTGAGAAGACTTTCAGCAATCTCAAATCACTGTTGGGGATTGCCGATCATGCTGCGAAGCATGATTGATGACAAGATTTTTAAATTTTGTTTTACTGTACATGTTTAAGGGAGGATTTTTCTCACTAGGTTTTTGCCTCTTTCCTTGTTTAAATAAACATGCAATATGTAAAGGGTGACTAAGCCTTGTTGCTAGGCCCTATAATTTTATGATATTTTACTCATAAGTCAGGCTTAAGGGGGGGTGTTAGAATAATCAACCCATATTTAGCTACCTTAGACATTAATTAATCCATTTTTGTCTTATTTGCCTAGTTTTCATATTCCACTCTATGCAAGTTGTCCTCCACATGTCCTAGATGGTCAAACTTGCTAAAACTGAGTCATGGAGCGCTTGGGAAACCTCTTGAAATCAATTCCGCTTTATTTCTGAACTTCCCTAGTGCATATTTGCTTTTTCTGTTTTAGTGCTGCTTTTACTAAGTTTTAAGGCAATTGGGAAAGTATGACTAGGTGAAATTGACTTGTTTTTTTCCCTCATCATCCTCCTCTCTTTCATCCTAACAAAAGCATGTATGAGTTGTCCTTCCATCACCTATTAGCTTTTCTAATTGATTTTGCCAATTCGTGAGCTCCTAGGCAGAGTTGGAAACTGCTTTGTGCACCTATGGGGGATTTGACTAGATTTAGTCAGCCTGCTTTCGATTAATTCAAATGGCATCCCAATGCATTCGAATGTCTCATGTAATTATTTATTGTGGCAACCTATGACTTCACAAGGTTGGCTATTGTACACTTATTCAATTTAGTGTTCTGCTCCATATTCAGTCTCCTTTGTGTGTAATTTGCATGTGTAATTGGCAATTTTTGTGAGTGTAATTGTTCTAACGCCTGGGTTCAATTTCGACACAAGAGAAATTTCTAGTTTACTTTCCTTCCCAACAACAAACAAAGAATATATGGTCTTGTTCTTTTTTATCAAGGAAGTATTCTTCCTATGTTAGATTTATTCCTCAACCTACAACACTATGGCTACACTAACTCCATCTTAATTCCCCTTGTAAATTTCTGTTACGGTTTAACAACAACCTAATGACATATGATTGCACCTCCTTGCGGGAATTGCTAGTTATACGTCTTGTACAAACATGGATGATCTTCATCTATAAAATCTATAAACTCGGCAAATGACTGATATCCACATCGTGGCTTGGAGCATGGAACGTAAGTATAGACAATATTTCCCTGTTTTTATTCGTCGCTCCTATACCTTCACTTCATCAGCACCTATATATATATATATATATAAAAGTTCCAATCGAGATTTAAATGCGAGGAAGGACTCAATTGAATAACAAAACTCTTCGTAAGTATCTGCATATAACATTTCCAAGCAAAGTTTAAATGCCAATCAAGACCAAAGTGAATTAAAAAACATATAAATGTTATCGGAGAGAATCAATGACTGCAAATTGAAATATTTTCCATAAGTAAAGCGAGGTTCAGATTGTTGAGGTTTGGGTGTGAGATATTTTCAATATTTTTGAACTTGTGGGTTAAGTTGAAATATAGTTATTTGCTCACCTTAAGTGATAACCAGAGCATTAGCGATTGGTTCCATAGCAATCCATTGGTTGTTGTTAAAAATTTGTAGCCCTGTTGACTCATCATCTTAGTGCAACATTGTGAGAACACTTTCGTCTCAGTGGCCGCTTAAACCTAGAACAAGGTCACGCATCGAGTTGGGCGAATAGTAATTCATAAGCATCTCTTGTACGTTTTAACGAAAGATATAGTTGAATAATTTGGGATATAAATGGACATTATCTGAAATGAGACGGAGAGTTCTACCCAACATCAAAACCTCCTTAGAGTATTCTTCCAAAGTATCCCTGCAAAGCCAAAAGGAAGCCAAACAATGAATCCAATACTTCATTGTATAGAAAGGGAAAAATACAAGAACATATACATATTAATCGACTTTTTTACTCTGTATTTACGTTAGTCTTAATGTTTATGCTTGTAATGTACAATGGGTAAGTTTTTTAAATTTTCCTGTAAAGAACAACATAATCTTGTATCCCTTTTAAGTAAAGAATCCATCTATCTTTTTATCACAACTAAACTAGAATCCATTACTTATCAAATTCAAATAAGTACTCTGAATAAATTAATGTACAAACTTAATTGCATCTCTATGTTGTTCGAGTTCTTTTATGTGTTGTCGACATTAGCACGTTTCTCTAATTCTTGGCATTGCAATTTTTCCTGGATTTGTGCGACTTCCTTGTCCTGGTCCATGACAAGTCTATACAAGTGATTTGATTCTTATTCTATATATTCATACTCTCATGCAATGGTTCATTCAGTGTATTTTTTTACGAAGGAACTCTTCTTCCCCTCGGATAAGGTCATGACTGTCTTTTTCACATGGAAGTTGATCATACCCAATGTTTCGAGCCAAGAATATCGTAATATTATGTCAATAATATCATCGTCTATAGCCGCAACCATGAATTCTGATGTAAGATTATAGGGACCAAGTTGTTTGATTTTCTCTTCGTTCATCTTGGTCTTATCTATACTTAATTTTGCAACTAAGTTGCAAGATTACATGAATAAAATTTTCTTCATTAGCTAGAAATATGGTGATGGTAACAAAATTTTCATAAAATGTGTCATTAACTTCAATCATAGTTATTGACATCTTTGATGGAAGGTGGACAAATATATTATTCTTTTAAGAAAAATCTGTATTCCATTTTGATGAGGTATAAACATGTATTTTCCTTTTAGGACTTGTCTTCAATGTCGAATCTCAATGTCATCCATATTTCCCTTGTTCTTTGACTTCTTCGATGATTGATAGTCTTCTTTTTTACTTTAACTTCTTGGGTGATAAATCGTCTACTTCTTCCGCAACAGATAGCCTTTGGCTTCTTCGGTGATAGATGGCTTTCCTTCGAGTTTGACTTTTTTCATGGCAAATGGCCTTTTGTGATTTGTCCCATGACTAAGTTTTGTTTTTTGTTTTTTGTTTTAATTTATAAAATAAAATTATAATAAATACTATTGTTAAAATAATAATAAGTATTATTATTATTAAAAATTAAATAATAATAATAATAATTTTTAATAGTATTAAAAACTATATAATAATAACAATTATTCAAAAATTTAATAACAGATTATTGTTAAATATTTATTGAATAGTGGACTTCTTATATATCTTTAACTTCTCCATATATCACTTGTTTTTTATTAAAAATTTTACTTTCGAATATTTTTGTAATATTCTTTTATATTAGTTTCACATAATATTTTTGTAATGAACAGTTTTTATATTTTTATATTTTCTTTTTTTAATTTTTTTTTTCTCTCTTTTTTGATAAGATCAAAAACCTAATTAATTCAAGAAATCTAAGATGATTAAAAAAAACCAAGATATGGCCTAAAGACCAAAACTTTATTGTGATATTACCTATAAGGTACTAACCTTATATGTTAGAAATATTTAGTAAATATATAAAATAGTTGAATGATTGAATGTTGTGAAATACAAAAATGGTAGCCACTTATATATGGCTATGGAAGTGTGTTTTGAGTTAATAGACATGTCACCTAATAACAGTTAATTAATTATTTATTTGACCTAAATAATGTAATATAAAATTATGTATAGTACATGATGTTTATCAAATCTAAGTTAGCTCACTTAAGTATTGTTTTTAATATGACTTCGGGTAGCATAAAAGAGAAGGTGATAGTTTTATCTATATAACAAGAAAAACCAAGGATGAAGAGAACAATAAGAGAGTTCGGTAATTCTAAAGAAATCAATCTCATGGAGAATAAATTAAGAGTGCTAAGAGCGCAAGATATGTGTGTTAGAATGATCTCTATGTACACAATTCCAGATATCATCATTTTATTTAGGTACTAGCAACAACCATATTAATAATTTTAATATGTTTGGAATACACCGAAAAGTATATATTTGAATTATTATTAGTTAGCTAATATTTAATCTAATATAAGTACAATTAGAGTTGAAGCTAAGCTAATAGTTGTAAAATCATTGAAATTAAGTTAATAGTTCTATCTAATTGTTAATTTACAAATTAATATATGAGTGATTGCATTTCAAGTTAAAGTAGTGATTGGACTTGAAGTTAAGCTAATAGTTGTATCTAATAATATAATAGCTGTACATAATCATGATTGGAGTTTAATTACCAAGTTGAAGTTGAAATTTAATTTTTCCAACTATCACGAAGTGTACATATCACACGTTAACTAAGTTATTTTTGTATTTTTTTGAAATTGTTAATTGTGAATTTTGAATGACACCCATAAAATCAATGTGACGAGTACACTTGTCTCATTCTCGAGCATATATGAAAAATAATAGATGGTAGTCCACCTTAAAATTCTAAGATATAAATTCATATTAGTGCAATTAGTTAGATGCCCAATTGCGAGATGGATGAGTTTTTCTTAGGAGTTGGAATTATTTTATTACGAGTTCAATTGTTACAGGAGTGCACATTAACTAGACTCCTAGATACTAAATCTACTTAGACTAAGATTTACACGATTAGAGTTGAAGTTAAGCTAATAGTTGTATCTTATAGTTAATTTAAAATTTAATATGTCACTAATTGCACTTCAAATAAAAGTCACCATTGGAGTTGAAGTTAAGCTAATAAAATAGAATAGTTGAAGTTGAAGTTCAATTTTTCCAACTAATAGTTGTATCTAATAGTTAATTTAAAAATTAATATATCGAAAATTGCTATTAAAATAAAAGTCATGATTGGAGTTTACATTAAGCTAATAGTTATATCATCAATTCCATGCATTAATTGAATAGTTGTATATAACGAGCGTAGATCCAAATCCTAGGCTCTATCAAGCGCCCAGATGGATCAAATGTCTCAAGGTCCAAACCTCTTCTTAGGTATCCATAGATTTGATTCAAACCAAAAGACAAAATTTTTTTTATTATTATTTAAGGTCCACAAATAATATTTGTATTATTAATATTTAATATTATTTATGACTAACATATAATATTTTTTATTATTTTTTATTTTGTTAGGAACGAACATTACAACATTTCCCCATACATGGTTTTAAAACCATATGAAAGGCCATCCTTCAACCATGGGTTGTTTAGGAGGCCTTGCACATGGTCTAAAAACCATTTGCAAGGCCCTACTAAACCATGTACAATAAAACCATGGGTTATTCAGGAGGCCTTGCTAATGGTTTAAAAACTAGGCCCTCCTAAACCATGTACAATAAAACCATGGGTTATTTAGGAGGCCTTGCACATGGTTTAAAAACCATGTGCAAGGCCCGCCTAAACCATGTACAATAAAACCATGTGTTGTTTAGAAGGCCTTGCACATGGTTTTAAAACCATGTGCAAGGCCAACATTTTTTTGCGGATAATTCAATTTGTTATTTTTCATTATTCTATTAGGTAGGAACATTACAACATCTCCCCCATATTGTGTTTTTTTCCTGACCCACATATTTTTTTACGGATAATTAAATTTTTACTTTTTTATTGTTTTGTTAGGTAGGAAGATTACAACATCTCTCCCATATTATATTGTTTTTGTGGCCGACATTTATTTTGGCCTATAATTAGAAAATTTATTTTTTATTAATAAAAATAACGTTAAGTAACTTACACAAGATCTCCCCTATACTGGGCTATAGAGCGCCTATCGGCGCAATAATCGAATTGCTCAAGTTCAGGTTTAATTTTTCCAACTATCTTGAACTCTCAGTTATCAGATGTTAACTAAGCTATTTTTTTATTTTTTTGAAATTATTAATTATAAATTTTGGACAACATGCAATTATGAATTTTGAAATTATTAATTAATAATTTTGGAGAAATTATTAATTATGAATTATGGAAAACCTAAACATGTAAGATATTTTTATTTTTTTGAAATTATTAATTATTCATTTTGGACGATGCTCATAAAATCAATCTTGACAGTACACTTGTCTCATTCTCATTTAATGTTGGACGACGTCAAGAGAATCAATCTAAGAAGTACACTTGTCTCATTCTCATCCGCATGAAAAACATAAATGATAGTTCACAAATTCTAAGATATATAAACCTATATCTAAGTAAATATATATTATGTTTTATTCCAAATGATATTTTATGTGACACATATTCTATCTCCAAGTGTGTAAAAATAATAGATATGCTTATTTTATAAAGAAATGAAAATACCTTGCTTTCTTGTCTTATGTGAATTGTTTTTTACCATGCAAGAAAGGTTTTGTGGAAGGCTGTGTAAGAAATCACTATTTGTGAACAAAAATTGACTACCGTTTCCTTATATGTCAGGTAGTAACAAAAAAAGTGGAATGATGCTTTATGAAATAATTATTAAAAATATTTTTTCCGAAATCACTTGGCTCTTAAAGCATTTTGTATCATTGTGAAATCTACTAAAAATATTACAAAATTTGCGCAGTAAACTAGAGACAGCGAGAAACACGAAAAGTGGTAATTTGCGTAGTAAATTGTGCAGCAAAGCTAATCTTGATCTTTCTCTTCCAGTGAAATCTTGAAAAAATCCATTGCTAGTTTCTTCACGCTTCTAAATTCCATGATTCAAAACATGCAGTTTAAGTTCAACAGATAAACAATGCTTAGGCCTTTTGATGAAGTAGGAAATATGACATGAGTAGGTTATTAGTTTCATGTCAACGTTGGGGCTTATTCCACGTTCGTTATTTATAATAGATTACTAAATGTCGTATTAGGATTGGCCATGTCGATGACAAGGATTTCTTCGCCAGTGGAAAGAATAGCAAGTATTGTTGTAGAGCCCATAATTTCTTCTTCTGATCAGATATATCTCCATAGAACAGCTTGAAGTTGGCATTTTACCCATTGATGTACATCATCAGTTTTGTAATCATATCTATTGGATGAAATGGTAATAGCCTTTCCAACTTGATTCGTCACCATTGTTAACCGTGATTAAATATTTAGAACAAACGAATATCAAACATTATAATGAAGAAGATATATATACTATTTATAACGTAATAGGGGAAGATATTTAGAGGAATCTAGAATCGACACGTATTACTAATGGTATCCGGTGCTTCGATGAATTATGTCCCCGTCATATATTCTTGCCTTCCAAAAATCTATTATTGTTCTATAGTTCTATATAATTTATGATCCTTATGAGATCCTTTAGAATTCCTGAAATGTCGAGAAGAAATAGAGGCTCTAGAACTTATTTGTAGTAAGTTTCTCAATTAGGGTTGAGAAATGAGCTGTTTAATAGTTTTTTTCTCTTTTTATTTAACACGCCGCCTGTGTTACCAATAGCAACTCAGACATTGAAGCAGATAGTCGACGTTCCTTTCATTTAAAGTTTGAGCTAGAAAAGCGTTACAATTTTTTTTTAACTGACAACATGACCATTCTTTTGTTGCTTTTGATTTATTGTGGCACGTGTTTCCAACCAACAGTGACATATTGGTGAATAGTTTTGAAATTCCTTTCATTTCAAGTCTCATAAATAGAACAAGCTATTACAATTTATTAGAATATTCCCAAGCAAGTACTAATGTAAGGGCCCTAATTACTGATACCTTATGCAGGGTAAGAGCATGATCCTAAATCTTCATTTACTAATTGGCCCTCCCGTCCTTTGTCATGAAAGAGCTTAGCACCTTTTGACAAGAAAAAAAACCTGCATTAGAGCCGTATTATGGGTCAGATATGTAACAGGAAGATATGAAGCCAGAACAAAGGACCCAGAGGTCCTTAGGAAGGAGGTCTCGACTAAAAGGAGAGGGAAATGAATACTTCAAAGGCATGTTTTTGATCAAATTGAGATCCATCTGTCCGGGTAGAATAGAATCCCTGAAGCAGTTGTTTCAAACCTCATAGAGTCAATTAAGATATGTAAAGTTTTAAAATTCCCAATATTTTTTTTAATTATTTTAAAAATGAATTTACTTTTGAATTTTAGTTTGATATTTACTGTCATCTTTTTCTTGAATGTTCCTTAGGTTTTCAAGTCCTAATTATGTTTGCTTACTGTTAGTCATTTCCAACAGCGGTTCATTATTCATCTTTAGGCTTTGATCGTAATGGTTATTGTCATTATTGTTGGTTCATAAACTTCTCCTCTTTATCAAAGATTCTCATTTTGTTTTTTATTTTTATTAAGTTCATCCTATGGCTATAGGGTGACACCTGTCACCATCGTACCTTTAAAAGTGGTATATTCCACGACTTGATATCACATCCTCTCTACCTATGTGATAGTATCACATCATGTGATCTCATGTGCGTTTAAGCTACAACACATATGCTTCATTAATAGGGTTTACAACAACCTCGGGACACTAACCTACCTATGATGATTCATTACATCTGGTACCAAAAATTTGAGGTGTTGGGTAGAACAGATCATACACTTCAGTACAACATATTTCCACTTTCATTATGACCATTACATTTGTCATGCATCCTTTCTCAGGCAAATACATTGCAACACATTATACTTAAATTGTCATACATATAGGCATTGGCAACCATTGTACCTTTGAGACAAACATGGGTACATAGATTAAACTACTAAAAATCTTTATATGGACACACTTCCATCTACCAAAATGTATAGGTACCACCCATGATGCTCACCAGTTTTATAGTAATGTACTCTAGATACATAGTCTATCTATATCAATCCAACAGAGTGCTATACCAACACACCATGTAACGATGACAATGTACAACATAAATATAAAGGATTTTCTTACATATATGAGATTTGCTTGTGCACACAGAGAAACCTTGAAGCACAAAATAGTATCTTTGTCTCCCATTTTTGTCACTTCTACTTAGGTGTTGGTGTTCACTATTCAATTTACATTCTATGTTCCTTGCTAGTTGGAAAGGATAAATATCTACAACTTTGCTTTTAACCCTGCTATATATGAATTAGTGCTGAATGCATTAAATAAAACCTTTATAGGTCGTTTCACAAAGGCTTTCAAGAGTTTTTTTTCTCTTAATAACATTCAAATTTCCTTTTAACAGGACATCTCACACCAATAATAAAATATTTCAAATGATTATTTTGTCATTTGACTTACAGCTATTTCCTCGTGGAAATTTGTATGTTGATTTCTCAAAGGTTCTCTTCTGTATCCAGCGCATCCGTAGCGTTATCTTCTTTATAAAAATTATCAATAGTTGTTCTTCACGATTTCGTTAACGACGAATGAATGGGTTGGCTTGATATGTTAATTTTTGTGGCTACGTAAACTTTAATTTACGATGGCTATTACTTTCTCTTTCGTGGTCATTTCTTTGACCAAATTTCTTAGGAGATGACGGTTTTCTACAGACTGTTCTCTTTTATGTTTACTTCAACAGACTATTGCTTTTTGATAGATAGGTCTTTCCTTCACTGCAATGTTTTCTCCACACGAACTGAGTGGAATGATTCAACAACTTTTCTCTACGTAATTCGATTCTATCCCTTTTCTCATCATAAAATAATCTTCTGCTCCTTCGGTTGAGTCTTCTCTCTACCTAACGACACAAAAATGACTGGAACCTTTTGTTGGGGGCTCCTAGAAATGACAAACTGATCCAAATATCTCTTTCATGATATTGGGCCCTCCTGTGAGGGATTCAAGCCCAACTGAGTTCTGATACCATGATAAAATTTATGAAAAGAGGAAAATGAATAATAATCATAGTACATTGTAGCATTAGCTTGCTTCTACATTATAAGTATTTACAAATACAATGGTTGTTTAGTTAAATCTATTTGATCATAACCGTCTAACGTATGACTTACTATCTAATTAATACATTGACCAAAGCGATTACTTTCTTTAACGCCTTCCATTGGTTTGAAGTTAAAACAATGCAAATCATTTCAAGTCATTACTTGATATTGTTATAACACCATGGAAGCATTTATTAATAACAGGTTTGATGTATAATCCAGGGCGTACCTATCAACCTCGAAGCCCAAAATGATTGGCTAACTTACATTAACACCAAGAAATTTTCTGTGTTTTCGTGTTGATCCCTGTTTTCCTGTTAATCTTGGTTACGTTTAGATTCTTAAGCAATCCTATGGACTACTTGTGTTTGCAAAGTGTGGTCATTGAAGAAGTTGGTTTCTTTCGATTACAGTTTTTCATAAATTCTCCTTCAATCCAAGAATGTAATAATTGTATGCTTACTTTAATTCATGTGTAAACAAAGATATTTTTTATTTTAAACAATACAACAATAGGAGCACTTACCTCAATGTAAACTAGCTCTTCGATTGAATTTGATTTCTTCAATTTAAACTTGAAGTGGTTTCTTCAATGTATACTTATCATTTTCTTTTTTATTCTCGAACAAAGGGGTTGCTTCATTACTACTACGCACACAACTCACTATGCCTATGGATTTCAATCAATGATATGTCGTAGTTCTATGACTACTATGGGTTTTGCTCAAATAAAAATGGTTCATACCTCCACCATTATATAAGAAAGGAATTACAGAAGGAATGTAAGGATGGGTGTATGGAACCATCAAACGAATCTAAGGATCATACAATGGGAACGATGGTAAGATAGAAAAAGGTGGTATTATTAAGATTGTGTTTTCCATTCTTTCCATTAAGCTATGAAGTTGGAATTTCAATGTCCTTGGGACTTTCGAGACTAAAAGATAATTTTCACATTTCTCCAATAAGTTATAATGATATTTACACTTGCCATAATGTGTATATCAATGACATACAATGTTTTATGTGCATGTGTTGAGTACATTGAATATCAAGGGAGAACACCACCACCTGTTTAATAAATAAGAAAACCAAATCTTTAAAAACAAGATTGTCTTCACTACTCGATTTTTCCATGTGTTCATTATCCATATAATTGTTTGCAAGCCTTTGAATCTCCAAGGCCTGGATTTAACTCTCCACACGCCACACAGAGGGAAAAACTAAATCATAATAATAATAAATGATTTACTATGACTTGATTTATATAGTCAAAAAGAGAAACCAATGACTGGTTTGTTGCACTAAAACCTGTTGGATTCAAAACCTGTTGGATTCAATTCTTGTTAGATTCAAAACCTGTTTCTAATGGAGATACCTACATGAATCCACTTTAATCTCCAATTTGAATCACATCAATCCGTTATCAAATGAAAACATTAAGCCTAAAACCATGACTATTGGTCTAGTCCAAAATTCGAAAAAACACCTTGTCATGCAATCTCTTACTGAGTGATTTGGAACATCATTAAATAGAATTTTAAAAACATGTTTCTAATAGAAATAGAACTATGAATTTATTTTAATTTGGCTTTGAAATCACTCAAATTGGACAAGGAACGAAGAAGCTATGATCAGAATACCTTTGGTGAGTCTAGATGGACATTGCTCATGTGCAAGTATAAAATGGATTTTGCTTTGTTTATTTTTCTTTGGATTTTTTTATTATAAGTAATCGTTTGTTGTTTTTTTCATAAGTGTTGGGTGAAGGGAGACCAATCATCTCTATTCTTCCATCAATTCATGTTTTATTGCAGGAAAGTGCTAGGTTTTTGCAGGTCCTTTGAAGAAGAAGGTCAATGCATGCACAAGTGACTCTAGAAGACTTTTTCTCAATTTGCAAATGAATTGAGCACATAAAAAAATGAAGAGATTCATGTGCAAACCATACAGATTCCAATGTTCCCGAAGTCAAGTCTCATTGCTACATGCCAAGAATCATTTTTTGACACTTGTCATACCAATTGTTGCCGAAAAAAACAAACCCTCAAGAATCCAATTGCCCTATGGTAGATTCATTGACCCTCCTCATTTCAAAACCCTAAAATTCCATTCATGTTGAAGTCCTATTTTCCAATGCTTATGTAGTCACCTTAACCATTTTATTTTCCATCACTACTACATCATGACTTCACATATACTTTCCACTTCTGAGTTTCATGTTGGTTCTATTTTTCACTATGATTCTTCATAATCATTTATTTTGTACTCATATTAGATGATGTGGAATTCATTAAGTTCCACCTTCCAATGGTCTTGTCCCATCGACTCTGACACATCATCTGGGATCAAGATTAGATTTTTTATAGTGCCATGGTATCTGCATGAATCAATGGCAGATTTCCTTGTTGTTAATCATGGGGATTCATCAATGGCTCTTGATTGACAAATCTTGCAAGTGACTCGACTACATCACATCCATTCGTACCTGTCAAGATGCACTAAGGTACTTTAGAGCTCTCTATCATCAAAGGTGAGTTACTTCACATTGGTTAATGGCATACATTAATGGTCGGTAATCCAATGATTTCTTTCCATGCTCGACTTCAGCACATTCATTCACATGGTAAGAATAGTACCTCAGTTTGTAGCAGTTGAAGATTATGTGATCGAATGGTTTCAACAATGAATTGCAGAATCATTTATTTAGTAGTTTTGAAACTCCTTTCCATTTTCATTTCAGCAGTTGATTTTCAGAATAAGAGAATGGGATTTGTGCTTCTATGTTAGAATTTCTCCTCATCAATTGTCTCAGCTGTTAGTCTTACATGCAACTAGCACAACATCGTGGATCAAATTCAGTATCATACAGTTTCAGCTCTCATATACATATGTCTCAGCATCAGATCAACCTACATAGCTCCAGCATACACCAGTCCATTCATAACAAACAAGGCTTCCATGGAGGTAACACTTGAGGTAAAATAGCATGAGTTTTTAATTTATTAAAGATTTAGGGAAATGTCATGAAGAACCACTAAGCATTAGCCATTTCCATTGTCTATATAGCATTTTATGTCCATCCATTTCCATGATTTCCCACTCAATTCTAACACTTCATCATTCATGCACATCCACCTCAAATTCCTACCCAACATCTCACCAACCCAACTGACCAAGCATGAAAATAATCAAAGGATACCTTATTTTTGTCACACAAGAACCAACAGTAAGAAAAGAAGTCTTGTTGCTACCACACAAGAACCAGCAGTAAGAAAAGAAGTCCTGTTGCTGCCACACAAGAACCTACAACAGAAGAAGCCTACGCTACCATACAATAGAGGATGCATTTCAAAGGTATGTGTTTCTTGGTTCACCTAATATATAAATCAATTCAAAAGCATGGATGTTGTGGTTGAAGGAGAATATCGAGGGGCTTAGTTGCAAGTTACATGAATGGCTCTTCTATCAAAAACCACATATCATCATTTCCAGTATGCACAAGATAGAAGGAAAGTTTGAGAGCAACAATAATATCAAGTCTTATTACTGTGAATGTGAGGAATGGAAATCACAACACAGTATGCTTGGTTACTTCTACCCCTACTAAAAGCATAGCGTTTTAGCAATCATTTTTTTATGGGACTGTATATGAGATTTCGAAGGTAGATTATAACCAACATTCCTCTAGCAGTGCATACCAGCGTTATCTTGTACATTCAAGGCAGGCGAATGATAACATTTATGACTAGTTCTAATCTTTTATGGGCATTCCTTTCAGACATCCACTATAGCCTCAGAATTTAACATGCTATTGCAGTCTTAGAGGGAAGTCTATGGCAGCATTTGAATAATGTTTGGTATTCCTTTGGTCTATTTTCACTAAGTTTGAACCAATAAGGATTAACAACAATAGAAAGGTATAATTTTATTGGTATAAGAAGGAAATTTCAAATGATGATCTACAACACTTTTGGATTGCAAGGAGTGTGAAATAAATAAAAAAATGAGCTTTAACATTTATTAAGTAAGCATTCCATGGACATATTTCAAAACTAGTAATTACAACAGTAATCCAACACATCTTTAACACTATTGTGTTGTAGGTAGAAGATGAGATAATTTTATGACATTCTTTTCTCCACACGAAGATTGGAGGGCTACAAAACTCATTGGAATTCCCATATTTTGTCTTGGGGCAGCTACATCTTCGCTACTTCATCTTAATTATATGGCAAAATTGGCATTTTGCTACCATGAGCTGATTTGGATTAGGTTTGGTGCTATCACAAAGTTATATGCATGATTTTTGTTGAGTGATTGAGAGCCATATAAATTTGATATCTGCATTTATGTAGCAACATCCTAAACATATCTATGCTATATTCTTCTCCATGGAGCAATGGGCTAGCTGTTAAAAGTGAAATGCTGCATATGTTAAGTTTGGGGGAGATGGCTACTTTCCAACTAAGATAACAACTACTACTTTTCATGAGGACATGAAAAATTATTCATTTTGGGGGAGGAGCTACTATGCTTGCTGGTTTTCCATTCACATTCATAGTTCTCATGCATTCTGTTCCTCACATAAAATGCCTAATTTGAATGGAGCATATCTCACAAACCACGAATTGGATCCTCATGAAATTTGGAAAGGTAATGCATAACATTATGAAGAAAAACCGTAACAAGTTTTAGCTTAATCCAATGCACGGTTTTTGAGAAAATTACCATCATCACCTATAGCCAATTTGTATTTTTCTCAAAATACGTGATGTGGGTTTGTCTAATTTTTGCCGTCGAGATGCATTATAATGGTAGTTTCTTTATTACAAAATTTTATCCCAACCCAATTTATATTTTGTGAAATATTGGTTCAAGAAGTTCAGCTACAACACATTTTTATTCATGTTCATCTACAAAAGTGCAAAAATTGAAATGGACATATATTTCAATTGGTAAGTTGGATTCTCATGATTTTTGTACAGAAATTGTATAATTCCAGTATGAACAAGCTTGACAATTTTCATCCCAATACAATGTACGGTTTTTGAGAAAATGGCCATAATCAGCTACAACCAATTTGCATTTTTCTCAAAATTCGTGATGTGGGTTTGTCTAGTTTTTGGCATGGAGATGCATTAGAATGGTAGTTCCTTGCTTGAAAAATTCCATCCCAACCCAGTTCGTTATTCACAATAAAATTACTTCGAAAGGTTTCCATTTGAAAGGCTGCAACATCGTAAAATATTGTCATTTTCTCATTCCATTCAGCTGCAACTTCATTTTTCGTTCTGTTCAGTTGTTCAGTTGCGACTTCGTTTTTCTATTTTGTTCAGCTGTGACTCCATTTCTTGTTCCGTTCAACTGCAACTCCATTTTCCATTCTATTCAGGTGTGACTCCATTTCCCATTCCGTTCAGCTGCAACTCTGTTTTGTGTTCCGTTCAGCTGTGACTCCATTCCCTGTTCCATTCAGGTGTGACTCCATTTTCCGTTTTGTTCAGCTGCGACTCCATTTCCCATTCTATTCAGCTACAACTCCGTTGTCCATTCTGTTCAGCTGCAACTTTGTTCAGCTGTGACTCCGCCAAATTCATCACTAAATTTAGCGCTATTTGGGCTACAACTCCGCCAAAATCTTCGCTAAAACCTTCGACAAATTCTTTGCTAAAATAGGCTATGACTCTACCAAATTTCTACTAAAGAGATGCGACTTAGCCAAATTTTCTGCTAAATCCTCCGCTAAGTGACTCTGTCAATTTTTGTTAAACTCTCCATTTCTTCTAGCTGCAGCTATGCGAATGGTAAAATGAAGGAACAAGTGAATGAGTTTTTCTAGTTGGATGCTACACAGGTATTGGGTTGCATGAGGACATGCAACAAGTTCATTTTGGGGGAGATGTTGGGCCCTGGAATTGTCCATTTTTCCATCACTTATCGACATATCTTTCATCCATTTTTTTACCATTATTGCCAATTTATCATTCCATTTTCCATCCATTTGTTGTAACTACGCGTAAAATAACACACTACTTCCATTGATGTTTTAAGTGGTTAATAATGATTATTTTCCTTTATCTTTGATTATTTGAAGACTATTATGCATAGTTTTACTAATGATGGTTTATGGAGTGATTTGTCATGTACAGGACACTCATAGCCAGCTGTTACAGCCTTAACCGAAAATGCATGCCACATAAGAACACCTTGCTTCGCATTTTGATTTGTGGGCAGCTGAAAACGAATCTCAAAACTTTGAGACATGGGTTTTGTGCGTAACATCCTCGTTTTCCTGACACAGGAGTAAATCACCAAACAAATCCACAGTTTACGATATGCAGGTGGTTCTTCGAGAGGGTATTTTCCATATTTGCTATTGCGGCGGGTTCCAAAGTTACCACCAATTACGGCTGTGTTTCAGCTGTTACAGATCACAAGTTGGGGGTTCATTTCTTCATTTCCATGAGATAATTTTATGTAAAAATATGTAATCAATCTCATTGAGAAGGGAGATTCAACAATAGGAGAGAATGCAATCTTATGATGTAGGATATGATCCATATCTATTGTAATCATTCATTCTGATAATGCATGCTGGTAGTTTCTTAATTCTGGAGTTGTAGACTTTCATTGTGGAGATCCAACTCTACTCAGTGGAGGAAGGGCCCTCTTCCCTGAGCAGATGCTGGTAGTATTGATTGTAGGTGTTTTATTTCATAGATCTATTATTTGTTAATTCATGCTTTCATGCATTAGATTTATCATTGTTGTTTTATTATTCAGTTCATGTTTTTATTCATTTGATTTATTATAGTGTTCTTTTGTTAATTCATTTTGATAGATCATTGGCCAACATAGCACTTCTTTTATATGTATGCAATTAGATCTTGTTTCATAAGAATTGATTATGTTGAAGTGTGATCAGATTGACAGTTTGGATTTACAAATAGGTTTGAGGTTTGATTTACTTTCAAGAAGGTGTGATCTAGTTTACAAAGAGTTTCGATTGCATACCAATAGATCAACAGTGTCAGGTAGAAATTGTGCTTGCATAGATATTGCACAATAACTTTGAAATAAAATACTTCCTTGGGTTGATAATTTATGTTTAGCACTCTCCATGTTAAGTTTTAATTAACTGACATATAGTGGCCACAACAATAATGATGATGACCATGGTGATGATGACCATGACGATGATGATGAACAATGATGATGATGAGGATGATGATAATGATGATGATGATGATAATGATGATGATGATGATTACTATGATGATGATGATGGTAATGATGATGATGACAATGACGATCATGATGGTGATGATCATTATCATGAATACTATGACTATGATGACGAGGATGATGGGGATGATGATGATTATCATGAATACTATGACTATGATGACGATGATTAGGATGATGATTACGATAATGAGGATGATGATGACTATGATGGTGATGATGATGATGATGATGATGACGACGACGGCAATGATGATGATGATGATGATGATGATGACTATGCTGATGATGATGAGGATGATGATGATGATGCCGATGATGATGACAATGATGATGATGATGATGATGAACAATGATAGTGATGATGATGATGATGATGATGATGATGATGATGACAACGATGATGACGAGGAACAATGATGACAATGATGAGGATGAGGATGAGGACAATGATGATGATGAGGATGATGACTATGATGATGATGATGAGGATGACTATGATGACAATGATTATGATGATGTTACGTTGATGAGGAGGATGATGACTATGATGCTAATGATAATGATGATGTTGACAATGATGATGATGAGGATGATGACTATGATGAGCACGATGAGGATGATGATGATGATGATGATGAGGATGATGATGATGAGGATGAGGATGATACTAATGACAACGATAATGAGGAACAACAATGATGAGGAGGAGGAGGAGGAGGATTGGGTTTATGATGAGGATGATGACTATGATGATGAAAATGATGTTGATGTTGATGACGATGATAATGATGATGAACAATGATGGCGATGGTTATGATGACGAGGAGAATGATAATGATGATGATGATGATAGGTTTACTTGAAAGTTTTGTTTGATTTTATTTTCAAACATTTTCCATGGAATGATGATGGTGACCATGATGATGATGATGAACAATGATGAGGAGGAGGAGGAGGAGGATGATAGTGATGATTATGAGGATGATGAATAAGACGATTATGATGAGGGTGATGATGAGGAGGAGGACGAGGATGATGAAAATGATGATTATGAGGATGATGACTATGATCATTATGATAAGGATGATGATGATGCTGATGATGACGACGAAGATTATGATGATGATGATCACGATGACTATGACTATGATGACAATGATTATGATTATGATTATGATGATTACAATCATGAGGGTCATGATGATGATAATTATGAGGATTGTGTTATTGACAATGGTGTTATTTACCATGTTTTATTGACCATGGTCTCCATTGTTGCTACTGTCCTGACCATGGTCACCACTATCGCTATTGTCGCACTAGGGCTTGAGGCCATGTGTTATTAACCATGGTCACCATTAAACCTTTGTTAAACCTTGACACTCATCCTTCATCAGTGTTGGAGGCCTGCCTTACCCTCCACTAGCTATTAGTAAGGAGCCTAAGACCTCATAATGGCACCCATGGGCTTAAGAAGAAAGTAGTGGTGAAGACACTATTGTAAAAATAATCGTACATGTGAATACTAAGACATTGGTTGAGAATGTTAGTCGTTAAATGGGATAAATGTTAGGAAGTAAATGTTGTAAATATTAGGAAGCAATGCGCATGCGTGTGTCTATCAATATGCGTTGATACACGCACGCACTCATATGGACATGTGTGCGCTCTTATACACATGTGCATGATCATAAATACATGTGCACACACATGTTTCTAGTTAAAAAAATAGAGATCTAGATTCCCACGGTTGCTACCAATTTTCATGGGTTTTCTACAATTGTTCGTGCGTTTTGTGCTCCTGAAATTTGGAATTTGGCTCACACTCAATCATCAATTGGACACTCTTTGATCTATTGGATAGAAGATCACTCTTGGAATGTAACAACAATCTTCAATCATCTTGGAAGTTAGTGGATACATTCAAACTACAATTATTCATTGCAAGAAGATATCATTTTGAATAGGTATGGTGAATTGAAAATAATTTTTTTCATTCACAAGATTCCAAATCATTTCATTGATTTATGTTTTATCATATGCCTATAACAATATCTCTCTCATAGACAACAATTAATTTCACAAGAAAAATTCCCAACTTCACATCTAAGAAAGTCTCATATTCTCCATACAAGATGAAGTATGTAATGTTAACTAATATATGTTGCACATGAATATATTTTTATTTCACACAATGATGGCATAGATGAAGTTATCTCCTAAGACTCTTCAATTTAAAGAAAAACCTTTGAAGCAATTATGGGAAAGGGTCCATATTGAATAGTTCACCAATTTTTCCATATTCTCTATACAAGATGAAGTATGCAATGTAGAGCAATAATCATTTGCACATGAATATATTTTGATTTCCCACAAGTATGGCATAGTTGAGGTTCTCTCTTGAGACTCTTCAATTTATATAAAAACCTTGGAATAAATCATGGGATAGGGCCCATATTAAATAGTTCAACATATTGTCCATGCTCTCCTCTTCATGCTACATTTATCATAACATGCCTTTGAGCTTGACAGGGATTCTTATACCTCAATGATTTCTCCTTTTTTTGAGGGATTTCCAATGCCCTCATTGTGTAAATAGTCTATTTTTTCTCTTTAGTTAGTGTAACTTAATGAGTGCAATTTATTCAATTTATTCCCAAGACATGCAAACAAAAACTTGTGTCTTCCCTCAAAACTAATGTGGCATATTACATGTAATGTCATCTCATTCGAAGGTGTTGGAAATGAAGAATATTTCACTCATCTTCTTGTGACTTCCAATAATTTTTGAAAACAAAGGAAGTCATAATCCTATAGCTATAATACCTGCAAACTTGACTCTCTTTACTTGACTAAGCTAGATTATAGAAATGAAACTTTAGTTTTAAAATAAAGAGAAACCTTTAATCATCCTTTATGTATCAATGCCAATAATTACCATACTAACATATCTATTATTTAGTTAGTTATGTTGGAATGTGTCATGTTTCTTGTATAATGGAACTAATACCTTATTTGTTGCTTCTTATGCAAGGGTAGACCTCATAGTTTTGATAAAGAAAATTTTGGAGATGGGAAACTCACGTAACATAGTAAGAAAAACTAGAAGGAATATGCCCATTGAAAAGGAAAATGCGGTACAAGAGAAAAGGCTAGGTTGGCAATGGACAGAGTGAGACATGGTCCAGACATTTCCATTGATATTGTGACTGATCCTAACAGATTTCATGACATAATAGCCTCCAGTTCAAAACCACGGGTGAAGCGATTGCATCTAAAAGACCCAAATAAAATTCCAACATCAAAACTGTCTCCAACCAACAATATAGCAACAAGCCATGTTGAATATCTTGAAGACATAGGTATATTGAGATACGCTAGGTGTCAAGCATTGGACCTAGCAGCAATGATTAATTTGTAATATCTACAGGAATACCACAATCGTATCGAACACACTCCCAATATGGACCAATATGTGAATGAAGCACCACAACAAAGAACCCCTGGGATTCATACCTCATGTCCACCTTCCCTACCTCGACTATCTAGTGCAATAAAAAGGACTCGTAGACGTATCCATGTGGATGATAGTTCTTTGTCAGGACTTGAAGGTAAGTTTCCCAAACACACTATCGATTGGAAATGTAGCAAATTAATTAAGGAATATTTTGAATCCAAAGGCGATGTAGGTAAATGTCAATTATTACTATGTTTGTTAAATTCAAATTGTTTAGTTATTGTTAGGAAAATTCTGGGCATAAATATGGTTAGAATTTCAGAGGATAATAATCATATTGCTAGAAATCTCCAATCTGATTTTAATGCGCTTAGGAAGATGTCTAGTACTAAAGATATTTGTGCGGATTGTTGTGTGTTATCAGAATCAGTTGTAAGAAATTCCACACAGAAGCATTTCCTCCTTTCACATACTTTTCATGTACTTAAATTAAATATAATAATTGTTAAGAAGTACTTTGTTATAAGAGAAAATATTCATACTCCAGGTGGAAAATATTGTTGGGATTTTGTCGGCAGGTTTCCTCATCGAGATCTGAAGCTAATTGATGTTGTTAAGGACGTAGTAAAACATTTATGGCATGATCATACTAGACCTTCATCTAACCAAAGAAATGTGCTAAAGCTAAGAAAAGGGTCTACTGAATGTGAATCCCATGCCAAACACTTCCTTGACACAACATAGACTAAACTCTATGACAGATTAAGGAATGAGCACAAACAATTGAACCTGGGCCAAAGTTCCTTTGGAAAAAGTAAACCATGGTACGTTTGTATATGAATTGATTGAAACAAATGCGGTTGTAGATGCCATGTAGAATATGAATATTTTTATGACACGTATAAACATATATTTTGTTATTTGCATACTAACATTGAGTAGGGTTGCAATGAATCCATAATACCACGGAGTACAGCAAGATAATTTATCGTCAACATCATGTCTCCAAGGCATGAAGGAAAAAAATACTATGGAAAATCATGTCTATATTGGAATTATTCTAGGTGCATTGGGTTTTTTCTTCTGAACCGTTGCATTCATGGAAGCGATGAGAACCAATTTGGAAGTATGACCATGGGGATGTAGAGCTTCAACTACGTAACCAATCAATCAAATAGTGCAAAGGAAAGTAAGAAGGTTTCATTAGTGAAGTCATAGGTGCAAATGATTATTGCATGTTTTTCCTCTTACACGTTCAATTTCTACATACACATTCTTTAAATGCCACATTCTAATATGACCATTGTTTTCATGGCAATAGGTGCGGGTGTGTGATTTTTTAACAAATTTCTACAAGAAAACCGAGCAGTATGTTCAACATGTGAATGTATCATGATGGCAGGATGAGCAGTATAGAAAATGTAGGTACAAATTTCCCATTGGGACCATAATGTCAATCGTGGATTTTGCAGAAAACTACATCCTTCAACCACAAAATGAAATTAAGAGTCAATACTACCATCCTGACCAACTCAACATAATGGTACATATTACATATAGGCATGGCCCTGAGAGAATCATTAACAACAGGATAATACAGAAGGAGACAAACTTTTACATAATTGATGACAGATTCCATGATATGCATTATGTGCAACATTGTTTTCGATTTTTCTATGATCAACTAAAGGAGGGAGATATACAGATGGATTAGCATTGGATATGGTCAGATGTTGTGCAGGACAGTTCAAAAATTCTTGAGTCTTCCAATGGATGAGTATGTTACATAAGACTTACAATATACCGCATGTATGAAACTACTTTGAGACCAGGAATGGAAAAGGTGGGCATGACGGGGCTGGTGCATGCATCAAGACCGCACTACGAAGGGAGGAGATGAGGTTTACCAGAAAAACCCATATCAAATATGCAGAATCCATAGTTCAATGGTGCTCTACAACAATGCTAGACCGGACTAAAGTGCAACATACATCAACAGTGGAATCAAGGCCATTCAAGAATTTTTGGCAAGTGGTTGAGATAGATCGATCATGTTCCTATAGTTGCAGCACAGTATGAGTAACACATGGATTTCATTTTGTTCAAAGTTCAAACAACCCCCAATTTGAAATATGGACATGGAAACTTGCTTTCTTTTATAGCCCTTGTAGTAGTGGTGAATGGGATGAATGTGAATGCATGGATTGGGTTGATGATTAGGATTGTGTGTCATTTGTAGTAGACCCACATGTATTCCTTGAAACAACCCACTTAGAGGAGGTTCAGTCAGCGATTTTCGTAGACTATGATGATATCTCATATCTTGTACAACCAGGACACATATATGCAGTTGTTTCCCTGAAAGACAATGAACGGGGCAGAAATTATTGGTTGGCATGATGCATTCGAGGTAAGCAAATCCTCAACGGTTCATTGATTGATGGTGAAGGAAATGAATTTCCTATTTTATCAATGGTGATTGAGGGTGAATATATTACACTGGATGGGAAATGAAGAAGAACTAGTGCTCATGTATTCGTGGATTACAGACCAGGTTATGTGGTCTATCACTTCACAAGCTTGATTGATGGAACGCACATCCATCTATAGACAATTTCAACTGATAAATCAACCAAGGTACATTACTTCTTTCCTCATTCATAGCATGATATATTGATGGAGGCAATTAGAAACAGAGACGATCCAGATGGCTATATTGAATGAGATTGGGTAATTGTGCTTAGACTCCACCGGGGTGAAACTCTAGTTTGTATAATCTATCCTGAAGGCATGCATGAGCCATGAGAATTTAGGGGGGATGCCACATTAACCATAATCCTATGCCACAATCACAACGGAACTGACAGTTCATCAATCGAATCCCCGGTCAACGTTTTATGGTGAGTTGTAGTACGCCTACGAAAGCCATTCAGGGACACCTAGGCCAATTCAAGGTCGAGGACCAAAAACCAAAACAGGTGGCAATTTCCTAATCCGTCTGCTCCTACAAGTGCTTTTGGTCATGGTCTCCCTGGCCAGGCCACCCCCGCCAGCCCGACACAGGGTTTTATAGGGCTGGTGCATCGTTTCCAGGGTTGCATGGACCCCACTAGGGAGAAACCCTAGTTTCCAAAATCTGGCGTGGAGGCATGCTCAGGTCATGTAGAGTCACGTGGGAGGCTACCCTCTCCATAATCTCTTGCCACGATCCAAATGGAATAGATGGTTTGTCTACCGGATCCTTAATCAACATTCTATGGCGAGTTGCAGTAGGCCTGCAAAAGTCATTCAGGGAGACCTAGCCAATTCAATGCTGGGGTCCAAAAACCAAACTGAGTAGTGATTTATTATTTCATCGGCTTCTACAGGTGTGTTTTAGAATGAAATCCATGGGAAATCCACCCTAGGCCGCTCGGCACAGGGGTTTGAAGGGTCGATGCATCGTTGCTAAGGTTGCATGGACCCCATTTTCATGTGACTTTAAACTCGACATAACTCGATAAATGGAGATCAGATCGATGAACCATCAAATCCTTTGGTATCCTGGCATGCCATTTCCTCTAGTGGTCCCTCCCCATTAGTTTTTCATGGCCTAGTGACTTCATTGTGCATTAGGTTTGTAAACTAGGGTTTTTCTCAGTTTCCTTCAATACAACTTTCGCATTGGTGGGTCAACTCTACAAAACCCTCCACTTTTCCATTATTGGTATTGTTCCCATATCATCATTTCCCATACACAATTTTCAAATCCAACGATGTGGAATATTGATGCTCCATTTTATTTTTTGCTCCTAGACCGAGAGTCATTAAATGTCCTTGAACGACATTTTCATGCGACTTTCAACTCGACATAAATTGGAAAATGGAGGTTGGATCGAAGAGTCGTCAAATAATCTGGCCTCCTAGAATTCCATTACATCTAGGGGGCCTCTCTAGAATTTTTTCATGTCCCAGTGACCTCGTTGAGCATTGGTTTTGTAAACTAGGGTTTTTCTCAATTTCCTTCAATGCAACTCTCGCATTGGTGGGTCAACTCTCCAAAACCATCCATCGTTCCTTTCTTTGTAGTGTTTTCATATCAAAATTTCCCATACACACTTTTTAGAGCCAATGGCATGCAATCTTGCTGCTCAATTTAGTTTTTCGCTCCCGGACCAAGAGTCACCAAGTGTCCCTGAATGACATTTTTATGTGACTTTCAACTCAACATAACTTGACAACCGGAGGTCAGATCGATGAACCTTCGACTCTATTGGTCTCCTAGCATGACACTACCTATAAACCAATAGACCATATACCTAGAATCTATGTACCTACACTACAAAAAAGAAACTATAATTTCATGAATTACAAGTAGAAACACATAATTGTATGAATTAGAAGTAAAAACTCATATAGGAATTAAAAGTATATAACAATTTAGGATTTCATGGATTGAAATAATTTCCCATACATAGAGATGATGTATTATTTTAGTCTCTCTTATGTAGAACCAATTAGACAATATACCTAATCTACAAGAGAAAATAGAAAAAAACTAGGGTTTCACGAACTACAAATCATAAACCTAAAAACTAGGGTTTATAAATTTACACATATAACTACAAACTAGGGTTTTATGAAGTATAAATTCACATACATAGATATCATGTGCTATTTTAGTCTCACTTATGTATAAATACTTAAACCATATAACTAAGCTACATGCACAAATAGAAAAAAAACTAGGGTTCAGAAATTTAGACATAGAACTACAAACTAGGGTTTATGAAGTCATTAGTTTTATATCATTATATTTGTTAGTCACACTATACTGGAAACTAGTAGACCATGTACCTAGAATATATGTACCTGCACTACAACATAACTATGGTTTCATGAACTACAAACCACAAACCTAAAAACTATGGTTCACACATTTTAGACATAGAACTAAAAACCAAGGTTTATGAACTCAATAGGTTTAGATAATGATTTGTTAGTGTCACTCAAATAGAAACCAATATATAATTTACCTAGAAGATATGTACCTTCACTACAAGAAAGAAAATAAGTATTTATGAATTACATGTATAACAAATAATTTAATGAAATATAAGTAGAGACACATACATGGATTACAAATATCAAGCCAACCGGGGTTTCATGAATTGAAAGAAATTCAAATACATAGAGATCAAGCTCTATGTTAGTCTCACTTGATTATATAAAATTAGACCATATAACTAATCTACAAGAACAAATAGAAAAAATTAGTGTTTCATGAACTACAAACCACAAACCTAAAAAATAATGTTTAGACATTTACACATACAACTACAAACTAGAGTTTTACGAACACATTAGGTTTAGATAATTGGATTTGTTGGTCTCACTTAACTAGAAACCAATATACCATATACCTATAATATATGTAGCTATAATTAACCATATACCTAGAATAGACCATACACCTATCTTATATGCTTGCAAGCCAATAACCATAATGAATATTTCTTGTGAAAGAAGGGGGTCAAGCACTACAAGATGATTCAATATTTTATTTAATGGTTGGTTGGGTGATTGCAAATAACATTGGATGTAATTTTGTTTTCAATTATGCATGTGGTTGAATCATGTTAGTGGTGTTGATGGGAAGTTATCATCATATCATACAAATTCAACCTCTTTTGCAACCAACATACATTGATATAGACCCCAATCAATCAACTTTTCATGAAGATAGGACTCTCAAACTAAGAATGATTCCCAGCCAAGTCAAAAAAGTTTCCTTGTTAGGGTTAAATTTTCCCCATTGATTAAGATCAACTTGTGCAATTTGTGCATGATAAACCATAAAGAGTATCTCATTTTATTAGTGTATAAAGAATATGTGACATATGACTACAATCCTAGGCATGCTCATATACGAACAAAAGTTAGTTTATAAGATGCCACAAGAGATGGTTAGGTAGCGTTGGTGTTAGGGTTTCCCTCCTAGGTTTAGGGTTTCCTCATTGATTCTAAATCCTAGGTTATGCATGCTAACCCTTAAACTTAAATTACCCTATGCCAAAGAAACAAGTACAACAGATCGTTAGCATAAAAAGTATGTATGTATTCAATGAGAGTAAGAAATGTCAACTTCATTTTCAAATGATATAAATCATCAAATTTATCAAAATCAATGTTTCCCAAGTATATGTCACAAATGCAAGCCAACAACAGTCATGTTCAATATGATTCTTAGCTTATCAATACTATGAAATGGTAAGAGAAGGTCATTCGAATATCAATTTATAGCTTGCAAAATGAGACAATAATTACTATGTAAATATGAAATGCAAACAAGTTCTTTATATTCCAATTTGGACAATGAATAAGACTGTCAAACAAATGATATATTTCAGCCAAGTATGATTTTCCCAAAATGTTACTTCCGGTCAAAGTAAAGATGCAATAGCTATGTCAATTTCAAGTTTGCAATTAGGAAGGCAATTGTTAGGTAAATGCAAGTGGACTAAAAGTATTGACAATTCCAACTTGGTTAATGAATGGGACTATCAAACTAAATGTATTTTCCATCCAAGACAAATTTTACTATGACTTTCCCAAATAGTAATTTCCAGTCAAGCCAAGAGTGCCAATAAGTACCTATATGATAGTCCTCAACAAACATGGTATCTTGTACATGTTTTTTAGAGGTATTTTTGGTATTTTAGTAGTGAAAATGTACTTGTAGAACACTATCAAAACTTATTATGTATGGCTGGAAATGTCAATGATATGTAGAATCCTAGGAGGGATGCTAAGGCTAGAGAAGGGGTTTCGAATGGTATACAAGGTCTGATCCTACAGGTCAAGGATAGGAGTATGAGATTCAAAGCTTAGGGTTAGGAAATGAGAGAGGACAGGTGGAAAGGTAAGCAAGTAGGTTAGGAGATGGAGAAGGGAGGAAGGGTTTGGAAGGGTAGAAAGCTAGGGTTTTAGGTTAGGTGTCTAGTTAGGTCTAGGTCCTTAGGATTTAGGTCTGCAATAACATGGCCAAAGCTAGGTATGACAAGTTGATACAACAAATGGAAGGGCCGAGGGGTGAAGGGCCAAGCTAAGTATTTGCACTATGATTTATAAGATCAGGTATTTGGTATTTAAAATGATCATTTCTATTGTACACGGTTATGCAGTTGTGTATTCTTTTTGTTAACTAACCTACAATGTTAAAAATTTTATGCATTTTATTGTGAACATATAGACTTTATTGGTTCGTCGACAATAAGCATTGCAAGTGCATCAATTACAATCTTCTACTGCATTGGAAATCATGTATGAAAATATGCAATCAAGGGAAAATTAATATAAATAAGTGCAAAATGATATATTCATATACACAAATTTCTAATCATATAAAGTAGTAGTGAAAAATGGAACATCGGTCCCAATGTATTTACAATGGTGACTCACTCCCTATACAAAATATGGAAACTTGTGCAAAAATGCCACATCATGGCTAGTGTACATAGGAGGGTCTCTCAATCTTCCTACCCACCCTCAGATCTCCCAGGTGCCCCTCCAAAATCAATCTTCCTCTTCTTCGAACTAGATGAAGCTTGGTTCTTCTGGCCACTTAGACCACCTCCCCTTAGGCTCTAAAATGAAAACAATCAAATGTCAACTCCTACACGAAATTATAAAAGTATAAAATAGAATTTAAAAATAAAAATTAACTTTTCAAATCTTAAATAGCTCACCTAAGACGATAATTTCATTGGTGAGCGCGCTACCCTCCTCTATGATCCAAGTCACTTAGCATTGCCACCCTACAACATTTAAATAGTAAGATAACTCATTCAATTTACTTCCTATGTTAATTTTTGTTAATATTGCATGATATTTTCTTAAACTAATCAATCTCATTGTGAGAACAAGAGGCTGGTCCCAGGGGCTAGAAGGTGGGGAAGTTGGCTGGTCCTCGGGGGTGGCAGGTGGAGTAGTCAGCTGGTCCTCAGGGGTGGCAGGTGGAGAAATGGGATGGATAACCTTCTTTGATGCTAGGGTGTATGTCATAGTGGAGGAGGTAGACACATCGACGCTGGCTACAAAACTAGGGGGCACTATGAGAGAGGGAGTGGACTAGAGTGGGAGAAGTGGTGATGTACGGCAATAAACCCCAACTGACTATAGAATAGAATGTGCCACCTTGGAAGAGGAAACGAGGGTGATGGGGGAATATGGGTGAGGGAGTTGAGGTCTGGGATGTGGTGTAGGGATGGGTGAATGTGGATGGATGATGTATCATGGTCAGAGGGGGGACGGTGGAAACATGGGAAATTGCAAGAGAGGGGGTGGATGGGTGGTGCAGGGGTGAGTGAGCGAAGGCTGTGAAGAAGAAGGGGGATCTGGATGGAAGTGTGGTGGTGGATGGGAGGTAATGGATGAATGGAATGGGGTGGGAATGGATGTAGGTAAAGGGACATGTATTCCATGGGATACACCTAACATATATGGTTCTAAAAAGGAAGTCGATGGAGAGATAGTGACACTGATGTGCCTATGTAATTGAACCAACATACATATTCATGGCGTCATATATTAGTACATAAAAAATATATCTATACAAAGCTAAGCCATAAAAACTGAAATTAAATTTATACTTTATTACATGATACCTTCTCACGAGGGGATCTGTTGATCCCAAGCATGGATGGCTGGTCACTCACTCCTCAAGAAACCTGTGTAAACAAAAAAATATTTAGATTCAATTACTAAATATTAACTGCATTGGATGACAATATTAACTACTAACATTAAATTTAATTACTGAAATAAAACTACTTGTGTGTATGGTGTCACGATGTCCTCTGCAGCTACCATGGCTCCATCTAGGTTGAAGGAACCAACATCCTCCCACCCAGGTGTTGGAGACTCAGCACTGAATAGATGTATATTAAAACAAATCAAGTCATCAACATCTGATCTAAGTTAAAATTTGTAGAAATTATGAGATTTCATAACGTATAAACAATACTTGAACATTAAATAAAACAATAACTAACATGGTGTAGGTAGCTCTCTGTGGCATGCTCCTGCATGGGAACATGGAAAAAATCCCACAAAGAGAAAAATGATGTGCCACTGGTCCCTTCGAGCTATAAGGATCATCCTGGATACCACCTGTAGATTCTCTGCCTCACCCACCAGCAGTAGACTGTGCATAAGTGTGTCTCTCGGGGTGGTCCTGCTCGTTCTGTGAGGACATAGCCACAAATGTGGTATGCCCGATAAGGTGTCATGCATCATGTATAATGGATTAATGGATCTCATCTAGCCTGCTACCTAACCCAAGGGGTTGAGAAAGCAGGTTTGGCTCTCGCCTAGGTGCAAGAGGTCCTATGAGTGAGTTCTCATGGGTGTGATGTCAACCTTGGGCTGAGCCAAAACTGATGCCATAGATCTCAGTGATGTCAAAGTACTTCACATGGAACCCTAACAAAAAATAAGCCCACAGTTTTCTGAGAAAATACTGTGGGACCTTGACATTGTTGCATGGAGGCTTGTAAAAAAACATGAACCATATCTTCCTCCATTTTTCTCTCCATGGGTGGTAATTACACTTGTCATGCAAAATTGCCTCTTCCTCACATCTGGAGGTTTTCCTGTGAATAGATATCTAAATTTTTTTATATCTTCTTTGGATATACCAGTGCCATAATGTTCTCTCATTCGAGCCCTATATTGGCTCAAATTGGTTATCTCACTGTGAAAATATTGATAGAATCTATTATGTTCTGTAGTGATGTGGAGAGGGAAACCCAAGAGGGTTTCTTGGTGTTCTTCATTTCATCACTCAATATTCTTAACTGGTTTAAATCCCCATGTAATTCATCTTTGGGGTTTTCTGGTGGTTCACTAAATCAATCTTCAAGGTTTTCTTTATTCAATTCATGATTTATTGGGTCCTTTGATTGGTTTGTTTCACTCCTTTGTTGGGATGTTTCCATTTCAATTCATTTGCAATTTTTTATTTTATTTTATATTTTATTTGAAAAACAATAAAAAACATTGAAAAAAACAAAAAAATCAAATACTACTCCATCTACCTTACTCCAATGCCATGGGTGTCGTTTTAAGCTACTTGGAGACTTCTTTTGGGCTTTGTGGGTGTGGTTTTGGCCTCTTTGGATGTCATTTTTGGGTAGATTGCACTCGTGGTTTTTTTGTGAATGAATAAGAACCATTCACTATTTTATTTTTAACACACAGAGACATGCGCACGTCCCTGTATGCGTATGCACAAAACACACATGCACATCTGGATACGTGTGCACACCCATACAAGCATGTGCGTCATTAGGTGTGCGTATGCACTGCTGTTGTCCACATTGGAAATTCAACGTCAAGGTTCACCATTACCGAAGCAGGAATGCATGCACACGTCCAAGGATATATGTGCGTTCTTATTTGTTTTCGCTAGTGCAATCCCATTGCATCGTAATTGGGTATCGACTTCTTACGGGAACCCTTGACCTAAACCCTACCTACAGGCCTTAATAAATAAGTGAGTATAAGCTGAAAAGAAAAGTGACATGTGATTAGGGATCACGATATATGATACCTCAAGTAAAAATGTTAACAATGATATATATAAATATATGGTTTATACATAATATTTATAAAAGAGTAAGCATAAGTAATAGTACTACTAACTATGAATAATAATGAAAGGATGTATATAGTATTATTATTAGTAATATTAATTAAATATTAAATACATAAAATATTCAAAGTAGGAACTAGTCAAAATTTTCTAAGTTAAACTTAAATAAATATTAAATTTCCCTAAATTAAGTAAAAAGGGTTATTTCAATAAAACAAATGATTCTTGATTTAACTGCCCATTTTCCTAAAAATATTGGCTATAAAGACCCAAGACAAAGAGAGGCTTGGGGATATTTTATTATTCCATGGTTTTACCTGATTATTCTCAAGAGAGTTCCTGGAGAGCATTTTTCCCAAGAGGAAAAGAAAACTGATATAGAACTTGTTATCCCGGATAGGGAAGCCTTACCTTAGGAGCTCTAAGCTACTTTCATGTTGGAACCAACTCGAGGGGATCCAGATTTAAATTAGGAACAGTTCAAGGTCATGATTGGGTGGAATTCGCTAGTTTCCAAGTTATTTAGTTAACTAAGCAGAGGTCAGAACTATCGATGTCCATGTTCATGCTGTGTGTTTGAGTGTGTAGGGTTTCTATCGATTAAAATAGCTTCAACTTGTAGGTATGATGTTTCTTGATATTCCTTATATTTTATACATTTTTTCTTAATGAATGAAGGGATTAAATTCTGGAAGGATAAATAGTATCCGTCTGTTGTAGCTAGGTTATTTTATTTACATAAACTTAAAAGAAGCTAGCCTTATTTTATTTTACATGTTCATACAAACCCTAGATATAAATATTTTCTTATAGGAGTATTCTATTTAGTTAAACATGATGGCCTAGTTAGGAGAATATAGATTAGATTTCTTACTAATTAGGCTGTCCTATATGCTTTTATCAGTTTTCAAAACTATAGGAAATTATATGGTTTTTTTTGTTTCTTCATTACTCTTCCATCTTTACTATTTTTAAAATTCATTCTTCTCTCATGTTGTAATTTTATAGACTCTAAGTAGAACATCAACTAAGGTCAGATCATATTAAAATTAACTAATAAAACTATCAACCAAATAATTAATTAAAATATACATAAACATAATTGTCACCATTAAAATCCAACTCTATGTCTTTCTCTGCTGGCAGATTTCATATTTCCAACACGCTTATTATTTAAACCATTGAAACTATTAGATATAACTATAGCATAAACATTGTGCATAAAGAATAAATTAAATACCATTTCCATACTGAAACTTAAATAATTATATCATAAATGCATCGAACGTACTTAACAAAGGAAATCTTAAACAAACCCCATACATTATTTCATAATAAAAATCTCTACATAAAATGGCATCCATCGAGACCTATTAAGGTCCGACCATAGGAACATTTATCATTACAGATATCTCTACTATTTTCTAACCAAACTAAGAATACATTACATACATAATGCAAACAAAATCATTAAATAGCTTAATCATTTAAAGGATCCACGATTGAATCCTATTGGCATTACTGCTTAAACAAAAACACACACGATATATTGAAACACCATTCCATGCATTAGAAAGCCTAGGATCGAATCCTGTAGGCTTACATTATTTACAAAACGATAACAAAATCAAACACATACCCAATAATCGAATATTGTAGGGTTCTATTGTAAAACACCAACGTTGTAAAGACATAAAGGGTTTGCATTACATGATTCCCATAAAAGATTCCACATAAAGAAGAATATTACACCAACTATAAATTACACTAACAAAACCAAACAAACAGAGTAACATCCAACAACTATTCATTGGCTGCGTATTCACATGAGGGTTGAATTACAACTACCAAGCTTGACTGTAAACCCCAGCCCTAAGCCATAACTTAAATCGCTACACAGTGACAACTATAAATTGCATAAAACAATAAAATGTGAATTTTCCATTTCCATACCAAGGCTGAGCGAGGATCCCGATTGTGAGGTGAAAACCCCACCATAATAAACATTAAATTAAAACCCAAGTCATTTTAAATACAGAGAATAAATTATCAAACACTACTGTCAACACTGTTACAGCTACAACATCAACAAAAATAGGTAGCAACATCCCAAGCTAATAGTCGTAGCAATAATAAACCCTAGCCATGATCAGTAAACCATACATTCTATAATTTACAAGTAAAATGCACACAATCATGATTCAACATAGTTCCAGTGCAAGAAATGGCATTGTCACGCCATAGGTACCACATCATTTAAATCCAAAACGCAGAGCTCTCCATTAATATATCAAACCATACAATTAATATACAAAACCAAAATCTATTACAGAGTTGATTCTTCATATGGACAGACATGGCTCAAAGTATCCACACTTATAAATCTTCATCAAAATAGTAAACAAACACATCTCGTTGATGCCCATTATCTCAAAGGACCGAAACATTTGAACCATAACCAAAACAAATAAAATGTTAACCCTTTCAACACAGAGTTCAACACTATGTTACTTATTACAAGCAAAGGTAAAAGGGGCTGTGCTTTCACAAAGCTTACCCATGGAAGGGTAGCACAGATATTCTAGATAGCCACAAATGAGGCAGTAATTAAAGCCACCCCTATCACCTGCAAATAGAAACGAAGAACCATTAGAAGTATGCCAATCCTCGAACTAAAATAAAAAAACAAAACAACGTTGCAAAACTAGACTAAGAGCATACCTATCAGCAAAGGAAGAGTTAGTTACTGCACGCAGTGTAAACCCTAGAGAGCCAAAACCGTGAAAACAAATAGCAACAGAGCCAAATGAATCTCAACAATGACTAGACTAACGGTTAGGGATCATTTTCCCCATTCCCCAATGAGCCATAAATGCACCACCCTGGTTCCAACCAATGATGTGATTTTTACCCACTTCTCTATAGTCAAAACCACAATGATTGCGAAATTTCACTAAACCCCCATCACCACCCTCTTTGGTATCGTTAAGCCATAGTTTCATGGAATATAAAATATGCCATGAAAAGTTTTCACATAAACCATAGTATTTCCAAAGACCAATCATAATGTTTGCCAAGTTTTATAATTTAAGCCTTAAACCCTAGACTTTACACATTTTCATTTTACAAGTTATAAAATAAATAGAAAAGGGATAAAATTATCATAACCTCAAACCATAACAATAGTGTCAACCATGGAGATTCAAGCCATACAACCCCAACTGTCCGTAAATAGAGGAAGTATGAACAATTAGTCCTTTTATCTTCGGTATGCATAGGATAGTGTAGTATAGTTAGCATGTCATAGGATGCTATGTTTAGTTTCAATAGACAGATTTAGTCAATGAAGTAACCTGCACAAAAATGGGAAGTTTGCATTAGTTCACAATGAAGTAAGTAAACCCCGTAAAAGTAGGAGGAACCATTTACCTCTCCGAGTGGTCCCTTAAGGGAAACAAATCCTAGCACTCCACCGCTTGATAGTTAAAGGAAAGTAAAAAAATTTGGTAAATAAATCAATAAAAATGAACAAAAGAGACAACCATGAAGTAAGACATAACTGAACCAGCATACACAAATGTATGTTAAATCGTAACTCTAGCAGAGTAATCATTTCACGAGTTTGAGTAATATAAACATAGTGCATAATACATCAACATTACATAGAAAAATACATAGAAAGGTGAAGGGAGCTTATGACAATTTGACCTAGTAAAAAGTGATAGAAATATTCCACAAAAGGTGAATTAGTGTTCATGATAGGTAGTATTTAACTACCCTACAATTTTTGTTTTTTGAAATTTGGGGATATTATAGTATCATAAATAAGAACATAGATGAACGAGATTAGAAATCACATTAATGCATCATCATGCATATCATTACTATTTTAAATGCTACTTTTCCTCAGATAAATTGAGGAGGTGCTTGTATCCATGTCCTTCCAAGTTTTGAAAGCATGCAAAACGTGGTAAAATTGTTTTATCACCCTCATCGAATGTAAACTACTAGATATTAAATATCACAATGTCTACATCTTAGATCAAACATTCCCTCTACATATTATATACAATCATGACGGAGATGAATTATGATGTTCCAACTAAATCACATATTTATAATGCATAACTAGATCCATTTCTGGATGATGATAACAATTACACATCAAAACAAATCATCAATTTTTTTTTTTTACTTCGGAATGACCCTTACAAAAAACAATATCTCATAAACTAAGTATTAAACACAAAAAAATCAGGTCACAACTAAAATTAACAAAATTTGCAATACGGAAAAAAATATACTAATCAGGAACTTCTCAATTCAAATAAAATAATCCACTAGTACAATTTAGAGAACTCTTCAAGAAGACAACCAACATAATGAACATTACATTATATCCCCACCATCACAACCAATGTGCATTCATTTATATTACAAACATCCCAAACATCAACAATAATAGACATAAAATATGAACATATACACTCTCATTCATGCCTTATATCCAATAACAATTGCATAGAAAGATCCTAAAAAATGAACCCTTTAAACAAGTAGGTCAGATTCAGTTTGAATATGTAACATCCCCGACCATCCGACCGATGAAGAGGATGCTACCATAACCATAAACATCCGAGCAACTAGCCCCATGAACATGAACATGCATATAATGCTGAAATAAAATGCTTAAAACAGAAAACATGCTTTGATGCATAATTATTCAACATACAGCGAAAGCAAACATACATTCAGGCATCAACATTTTTGTCATGATTCATTTAAACAGTAAATGTAATTGTAGAGAGGAATTAGTCAAGAATGCTTATCTTGGGTAGAATTCATCGACCGCAACCAGCTACATTGCTGCAACGTTCCACCCAACCATAGGCCAGCGTGCTAATCAATTTCTCAACAACACTTCTAACCCCAAGCTAGGCATGATTCCCCAAGGAAGAAGAGACTAAGCAAACTTACACATAGCTAAGGTACACAAAACAGCCAAGTCAACACAATTGGGTTTATTAGGTCGTCAAGGAGCCAAGGAGATACAGTAGGGTTTATCAGGATATCAAGGACCTAGGAGAAGATGAATGCTAATTTGGTGAGCTCATGGAAGAGCTAAGGACGCCTATAGCAGAGCTAGCTTGACTTTTAAGACACGCACACCCACCCAACACCAGGAATCAGTCCCTTCTCTACTTCACAGTCACTCAGGCCCCGACTTCCATTCCAGTACTCTTTAGGGGTTGTGTAGACTAAATCCAACCATCTAACTCTATCTTTATGGATCCCAAATGCCAGGTTTCTCAAGCATACCCAGCCTTCAATCCAAATAGTCTGAAGACCAACCACTACATAGCCATAGTAAAACAAGCTATTCACAGCTGGGACAGGGGGAAATCAATGCCTGGGTCGTTCTTGGCCCTATCGTAGCCAAAACGACTCCATAAAAACCTACAAAAGCTCCCCCAAAGCGTAATGGCACCACAACCACGAATAATGTGGGGAAAACCACTACCCCCGGCTCAAAAATGAAGTGACCGAAAAATTACCCAGTCTGAAAATCGGTATGGAAACACATATGCACAGTAGCTAAATTGTGAATGGCCCTTCATAGGGAAATCATGGTGACAGAAAACAGTTCTTCAACTTGTTGCATGAGAAAAACAATGGGGAATCCCAAATGGTGCGTGAGGAGAATAATCACCGCCCCTCTGTGTGATGCTGGGTAAAGCAATGGAGAGTATGGGAGAGTGGAGAGTCCCCCCCGATGTTTTCCCTACCCACATGAAGTGGAGAAGTCCACTGGTGGAGTGGGCGTGTGGGAAAGGACTGACAGTCTTATCACCCACCACTTCCCAGCGATAATTTCCCCCAACTAACAACAATTTTAACAGCTGACACATGGATTTTCCTCCAAAGGATCAAGGTTTAACAATTCCCCCCCTTATCCTTAGGAAAATCATGCCTTTTTCATTATCATTGCACCATCGTAGCTGGTTGTCGGTTCATTTCAATTAAAGTGCATATTTACATGATGCCAAAACTATAATGTGCCGAATAGCATGATATACCATCGAAAACGATCCCAATTGCCAAAACATAAGACAACCAAATCGATAGTGGGGCGTTTTCCTTTAGCTCCACACCACGACTAATTACAATATATACATCATGTATCTTTTAATGCAACCAGGGTCAAAACCAGGGTATTACAATCCCCTCCCTCTTGGAATAACACTGTCCTCAGTGTTCCAATACATAGGAATACATATACAATTTGCACATCCAAAATTTCAAAACTTTGCAGATCTGTCCCACGTTCAATTATTTACTTTGAACTTTCATGACCAAGCCCTTTGGCTTCCACAAACTTCTCCTACTGGTTCTTAGCTTTTGGCTCATCCCCAAGTCTAGGAACTTTGTGCTTGCTACCATCTTGATGTTCCCTCGTTGGGTAGTCCTGACGGTAATGATGTCCTCTGCATTTCAAACATTTTGCTAGTTGCTTCATCTTTACCTGCTCAATTTCCTTTCAGTATTCATGCCTGGAACATTTATTAACGGATTGATTGAATGAATTCCCCATCATTGATCCACTTTTGTTTGCTTTATGGATTGCTCCCAGAAGGATTTTTACCTCCTTTTGCAAACAAATAAAGTCTTGCAAAATCTGGTGGTTCATCTCATTCTGCCTATTCTGTATCTTGAGCATCTCTCTGAGATTTTCTTGGGTCTTGGAAATTGTTTGAAGGAGACTTCCAGCGAAGTCCAATAGCTTTTGGTCTGCTGCCATGATTAATGTGCACAACTGGATTTCACTTTTCTCACCTGTGAGATGCATCATTGAAATTTTGTTAGACCAAGCATAATATAGGCATTAAAATTAGTCAATTAATTGTCCAATTGGCATGGTAGTCCATGTTTTATCAACGAGACTTTCATACTTTTCATGCCTTCCCAACAGGCACATGAGCTCATTCATGTCCATTCTTGGGCAGGGAATTAACTATTCAAGCATTCACAATTTATTTTAAGCAAATAAACACATTCTATTTTCAGTCATACATGCATTCAATTTTGGCTCCTGTAGGCCATCACACATGGTATCCCTGCAGCATGTACCCCTCGCACGTTCATTAAGTAGCCAAACAATCTATCAGTATCGACTAATACAATCCAAATCTGATTGTTCCATAACCAAGCGATGGCATTAGTAATTAAATTCAATATGACTTTGCAACTCTATCTACTACAGAAATTGCTTTGGTTAGCAATGAGGTGATCCTCATTTGTTGGTCTCTTGTAAGCAACACCATTCTTCCCCTTATGATTTTATGCTTACTAGCATAACATGAACACCCACTTACAATGCGTCCTCCTGACACAATTCTATGCAAGCCAATAGTGATTAGTAGTTGTCAGCAATTTCTCAAATATGAAATTTACAAATTCAAATTAACAACTCATTCTGCATACACACTAATTTCACAGCCATGAGACTCTTCTCATGAGGTTTGGTTCTTTCACAGGGTATATTTCAGCCTTTGCCATGGTCTTACCCATATTTCTATGCCCCAACCAATCTACTTGAAACCTGAATCTCAATCAACCAAACAAGTGTAAGTCTTGATGCATATAACTTTTTCATTGCTGCAACAATCATCGAAGCATTTTTAGAATTATAGAATTCAAATACTTCTAGCAGTTAGCATATCAATATCACTAAAACTCATTTACTTCACATGAATCATTATCATACTAAAATTTCAAGGTATAGTCACATCTTTTATGCTATTTAAATGAAGTGTTTATATACTCCTTACTTCACAGGCATATCATTTGTACCACCTTGCCCTTCCATAGATCATTTTCGGTAGCCAATCAATCATGACTACCCTCTTCATGCACTTACTATCCTGCATTCATAACATCTCTTGAAATGGTTCTAGAATTATCATCAATTCATCATTTCAACCATTAGTTAGTCATGATAAACAAGCATTGTCTTGATGCATTTTGAGCATCCCCATGCCATAATTTCTATGTACACAATCTTATAAAATATAATATAGTTAGCAAGATAGGGTTTAAGGGACTTTCCTTTTTAAAACCCTCATCTTTGCTTGGAATTCCTCTTTCGCATAATAGCTTGTTCGACTTCATGGTCTTTTCTATCTCTAGGCATGCAATCCTTAGATTGTCCATATTGATAGCAACACAATTCTTTTCAGAAACTGCTAGTACTTTTTTGCTCCCCATTCAAATTCTGGTGATTCTCCCTTGTTCCCTATCAGATAAGCTTTCCAATGCCTATCCCCATGATCCATTCTGACTCTGGATGTGAAAACCACACCACTTCTAGAATGACAATTCTCACCAAAAATTATACACTTGTACATACAAGTGTATTCTGGTCCGAATTTCCAACTTCAGCCACCTAGAATTTCCTTCTTTTTCAGCCATGAAACTGCTGAAAAATACACTGGAAAGACAGTTGAAAATCGCTGAGAAGATCCCACTGAAATACCCAAAAATTCCCTTTTCAAATCAGGTCTCATCCCATCTAAAATTCTGACACTTCGGCGGTCAAAACAACTAGCATTCTACGATGCCCATCGGTGGTCTGATCGTCTATTTTCCTCCGATGTGTTGGATCCATAGTTGTCTATGCTTCTGAAATTTATCGGTGATGTTGAGTACTTTTATCAGTGATCGGGACCGCCAAGCACTACCGCATTGGCGAGGAACAAACTCCCATAACATCGTATCAGCGATCGGATCCACTATTCATCAGGTGGCTAGTTCCATAGGCAGCTACAATGGCGTCCAATGAGCCAACTATGGGTTCCGTGGATCATAAAATGCATCGACGGTCTCACCAACTGTTTTCCTCCGATGTATCACCAATCAAATCCACTAATCATCTTCGCCATATCAGCGATTCAAAGATCAAACTCTTTCTACTGCATCGACGACCGGAGCACTATCGGCAGTTGAAGACTCTAATCATTGGGGTGATAGTTTAACTGACAGCCGTAAAGACGGACCCACAAACAACTAAGACTTTTTGATGTCCATTTGTGCTCAAGACAACTAAATTCTCCCAACACATCGGTGGACCCATCAACTAATTTCTTTCAACGGTGATCGAATCCTCTAATCTTCTTCGACGCATCGGGAATCTAAACCCATTAGAGGAAATTTGGGGTCTAAAATGGGCCTTATAAGAAAACGTGCCAAAATAAGTTTTTGTGAGTTGGAATTCAATAACCAATAGAATTTCAATAAAATAAGTCAACCATAATGGTTGAATTGACATATTTGTCATTAAAAAAAACTACTTTTTTTGTTCGTATTTTCGACATATCTCCTTGTGTTTTTACTCAAATTTCGATCGGGAGAGCTCGTTGGATGCAGAATTTGATTCCGCATCCAAGGAGTACCCACACTGCATACTTTTGACGGACCTCGCTACCCCAAAAACAAGAAATACCTGAAAAAACGTGATGATGATATCATCATCACGTTTTTTCAGGTATTTCTTGTTTTTGGGGTAGCGGGGTCCGTCAAA
>LPNX010652467.1:518120-532922 GCA_001517045.1 Pseudotsuga menziesii
GCATTAACTCCTTCCGATGCATCAGCGAAGCAATCCACTAACCTTCTCCGATGTATTGACGGTCAGAAGTACTATGCATCAGCTGGATAGTTCTTTAGGTAGCCACAATGGTGGACTCACAAATGACTAAATGTTTTAAATTTAACATATTCAATTCAATGGGATAACCATTCAATAAATTGCCACTGCATCATGAAGGGTGAGGAATTCGATAGTTCAAGAAAATGTATTAACATCAACTAATTTCTTAAATAATTTGAACTAGTTGTACTACCCAAGAAAGGAATAAATAATACTTAGTATTTTAATGTGAAGGAGGGGGTGGAAGAAGGGAAGGTGGTGGAATAAAAAAGGAGAAGGAGGTATAATGGGGGGGATCGAATGGTTTTGGAAGGGGATTTTTTGGAGTATTTTGGGGGAAAATTTTAGAAGAAAAAGAGAAAGAGGGTGATGTAACAGAGGAGGGAAGAAACCTTGAGGATGGGGTTAACTCAAGAGCAAAAAAAATAAAAATTACAGTCGAGAAACAAGGAAGTGGCTGTTGGCTTTATCGGCACGTGGGCTCGGGGGCTAGGAAACTCGTCGGTTTCCTAGGGCCAGTAGGATTAATGCTGGTCGGCAGGGTGGATCATCTGGTTGGGTATCAAGGCTTGGACCAAGGAGAGGAAATGCTACAGGAGAAAGGAGCAAGGAACCCTCTTCACCTTGCATAGAGTTCCATATATTTTTCTGTATTATTGGAATAAAAATAAATGTGTTTATGCTGTAAATAACTAATAGTAAAATTGATAACTACTACTAAAATTCTATGTGAAAATCTTGCATTTTTTTTTACTACTAATTACTCTCAACTCAAAAGAAAAACAGAAAGAAAAAAACATACTTCGAGGTAACAAACTAACAACAAAACCAGGAGACTCATATAAACAAAATGTCGTTCTTTATCTTTTATTTTCAGAAGGAGAGAGATATTATTTATATCACTCAGTGCTCAGCCCAGGAGGTTGAGCACTACACATCAAGTACTCTAACTTCATCATCAAACACATATGCATATATAAAGGAAGCCTATATCTAAAAGAATTATCATTTAGTTGTTAAAAAATATCGAATGGTCCTTACCTAAGAGGATTTCTCTTCTTTTCTAGGCCTTACAATCATTTCTTATGTATGTCAATCCATACCTTGTATATAGCATTGAGCTCATGGTCTTCTCACTACTGGCCATGTTTGTCCTCGTACTATTATTGGATTATCTCAAGATGCTCCTATATGTTTAGATGTATTTTCCTCATCTTGTCCATGAACATGTTTTCCTTCATCTCTTCTCATTATAAATATTCCCCATCCTTTTATTAGCCCACCCATATCGATTTGATAGTGTAAATACTCTTATTGAGGGATTGTGTTGTAGTTTCCATGGTTTGTTCATGGAACTTAAGGTTGAAAAGGTTTAATAATGGACTAAATCTCCTATGTACCCCTTAATGGCATGTATTATGGTGTAGATCTACTTATAGAGCATAAACCTACCTAGGACAAGTATATCCCACTTGAAGGCCTAAAAGGAACCCTTACAAAGGTTTAATGTTCTAGTATGAGGACTCATTCATGGTTGTTTAAACTAAGAAGATTAATCCATATCTTGAGTTAGATGCATTTTATAGTTAGTCTCAGAATCAAATTCTCAACCTTAATCTAATGATAATAAACTCAATGATGGGGTGCATTAGAAAATATCACGGTGGTTATGATTGCCAAGAATAGAAACCAAATACCACAATCTAATGAATTCTCTAGAGCATGGGTGTCTTTCTATCTTGAGGCTATAGCTCTAAATATGTCATTTGAATATGTCTATGGCCTAGGATTACTTTTTATAGGAGTGAAGAAGGTTGTGACTTCCTATTTTCAAATCAATACGGATTCAAAAATCGAACTTTTACTATGAATTCATGATATTCATCGTGCTAGGTAAAAGATGAGGAGCATGTAATTATTTTTCTACAAGTTGTGTCAAAATTGGATATTGGATTATCTGATATGAATGATATATCTTTGTATTTGTTCTTGACCATCACCAAGAATCAATCCACACATTGTTAATCTTCAATGTTGCTTTTCTTTGATGTCCAGTATCTTGATGAATAATAATTATGCTTCCCACAATGTAGACAAGGATGGATATGTAAGCACTACTCTTCCATTTGGTCAATCTACTAACAATGGTGGCATTTCTAACTCTAAACTAAAGTAGATGAAGTTGAAATTTATTTTAAGAACACAACATATTAAAAGTGTGTTGTGCCTCTACCCAACAGCCTTTTAAAAAATATTATTTCATCAAACAAAATTGTATTTTGTTTTGATGAAATGTTCGAATTTCATATAGCAAAACTAAAGACTTGATAGCTACTAAAATGGTGACATTCCAGCAGCTGCTGAAACATGAAATTCAATGTTTTTAAAAGAAATCTTTGCGAACTATGGATTAGTTGACAAAATCATTACTTTGAAATTATCATTTTGAGTGGATTTGTATTGAAAATCAAGTGATTAGTGTTAATCATTTGTCATAACTTAATCTTGAAATCTTATCCGAATATTTATTATTTAATTTTATTATGTGATTTTGTTATCGTGAATCTTGGTAAGGTTTAAGGGTGATTATTATATTCTTGGCATCTTATCAATGTTCATTCGAATTATATTTCCAAGGCTTACGCATAGCACAACCTTGTTATTTGATCTTGATTTTTATAATGGGCCTCATATGTCATATTTATTATTGTATGAAGAGGTCGAGGTCGATATTATGGGTTATGGGATGTGTATTTCGCATAGCATGTCTCTCATTTTTGAAGGTTGAAATTATTATATAGTAAGATGTGGATGCATTTTATTCAAAAGACCAAGGATGGATGCTTGGATGTCATTAAGAGTTATATATTTTGGAATAAGCATGAGCTCAAACAATATAAGCATTCTTAGTATTGGTAATATTGGTGAACATTCCTCCATATTGGAGAAAGACAAATAACCATGAATATTATTGGATATTTTTCATACGAAATGACAACCAAAAGGGTATTTTAAACAATAAAGAATTATTTCATGGATTAAAATGTTTGTATTGAAAAGAGATTTATGGTAGTGAAGCTTTCAGCACTTTTGCTATTAATGTCATATCTTGATAGGTGGATGGACATCATGACAATTTCCAAAGTATTGTTACCACGTTACCATGTTTGAATTGATGGTGAAGACATGTGTGGCCAGATAAATTTTAAGTTTCTGCTGTTGAAAGAGACTTAGTTTTCAGCAAATATATATTCATTAATTGTTTTTGAAAATCTTTTAGTATGAATTAAATATTGCTGAGATATTATTTGATTGTATCATCACGTTTCTCTTCCAGAAATTAATGCGTGGGTAGCTAGCAATAATAATTGTTGAGTTATTCATTTTGTTTCTGCAGATATTCATGAGAGATTCGAGGGTTTCAGTTCATTAGATTCATTCCAGAAAAGGAACAAACTGCCGGGATTGTTGCCAGTTACAAAATCGCGTTTCCAATTGATAAACGATTTTCTGAGGCACGTTGTGAACAAACAGAGACAAATCTAAAAAACTGGCACATGGGTTTTCTTCAGAACGGACCCATTTAACTATACTCAAGCGGATTTCTCCAGAAAATGATGGATTCTAGGAGATTTCGGGGATCCTTTGAGCACGATTTTTGCAGTTGCGGCCGGCAACGAAATGGTTGTTTCCAGAAATTCGCCTGTGCAGAGCTTATTTTGTTTTGATTTCTTCTGATCCTGGTTTATTTAAGCAGAGAAGAATTTGATTGGAGAGGAGGAGGAGGATTGGACTGAGAGATTTCTCTCTCAGATCAAAACATTGCTGCCTGAACAATTCTGTAAATGCTCAACAACATTGAATAACTTCTTTTTCAATGTTGGAAGATCAAATCAAGAGCTGGAGCTGGGGAAAGCAGACTGTATGCTGTTAAATATTAAGAGATTTCTCTCTTGAAAGCTTAGAAATACTGCTGCTAAGGGGTCGATAGTTAATGGAAGGGAAGGAACAAGACTGGGTTTGATGTACTTGCGACTCTAGACGGTTACCTGTCTACAGCCACGTTTTGTTGAACCGGTGATATTTTAATATATGTTTACTATTTCCATACTGGGCATATACTCTTGATATCTGTTAGTCTTGTCATTTCCTTTCTATTTTATTTATGTTTGTTATTATTCTTTACAGAATTTTACAAATATGCATCTCTTGTATGATTATCGATTTTCATGTTTTCGATTTTGCTGATATATCATGTCGTGTAACTGACAATCGATATGGTTGTTTATATGATTTGTAATCATTACTGTATGGTTTTGTTAATATTTAAACTTCTTTAAATAAGATCAAAACGTATCCGTGCGGTAGCTCTATTAGCATAAATCGATTTCATGGTTAATTTCTCGCATTGCTCTTGACTAGAATAAATTGATTTACATGTTGTTTCTTTTAAACTATTTTATAAAAAACAGCCATTGAATCATATTCAGGTTATTTTCTGATTTTTGGTAATTAATGTATAGTTGTCAATAATGTAAATTTTATAACTCATTTAAACATGTTTTTGATTATTTATAAGCCTAGTTAATTAAATAGATTTGATTCATAGATTAATTTAATCAACTTACTAATTCATTAGTAAGTAGATTAACTAGTTTGATTTGTACATTCGATTTAATTAACCAAAATAATAGCTTTAGTTTTATCTTTTAGAATTAGTTTAACTTTCAGGCTAACAAAGCCTTTAAACCTGTCGGAAACAACCATCCCAAACAGCCTGGAACCTGCTCTAAGGATCCCGGTCTGGGTTGTCTTCCCCGTTACATGCATAGCCACATATGCCCGTCAACATTGGCGCTAGAAGGAGGCCTGATCAGCAAGACGACCATTTTGATTTGTTTGATTTTGGATTTAATTTTTTCTTTGAAATGGCTGATATAATTGATTTATATCATGCTTTCAGCTTTCATACATCTGGCAAAAGTTTTTCTCCAGAGATGTATAATTTCTTGCAACAACTGAGCTTCGATGGAGAAGGTAAAATTTCTGCCTCTCATCATGTTTCAAATTTTAATTCTTTCTGTGATCTCATAGATCTATTTGATGAGGTTGAGAAATGCAGACTTTTTGCAGCTAGTTTCGAAGGAAGAATTCTGATTTGGTTTAAGTTCTTGCCAGCAAAATCCATTCATTCATGGGAACATTTCACAAAGTTATTTCTTAATGATCATGAGGATTATAACTGTAGGAAACTTGAACTTGAGATAGGAAATCTTCGTAGACATAAAGATGAATCTCTTTATGATTTCTTTTCCAGATTTATGGTAATATGTTGCAGGTTTCGTGAAGAATACCAGCTTTCCGGAAAGGACAAAATGAATTGGTTTCTTTGGCTTATCTCTCTCTCTGATTTTCATGATTTGGAAAAGAATGAAAATTCTGCAATAGATAGCATGCATGTTAGTTCATTAGTTGAAGTTGATATTGAATCCATTTTTCCTAATTCCATTGTTGAAAATGAAATTGTTGAAAAGGACAAATCATAGAATTTCATGATGTACAAATTCAAGAACAAGAGAAAAATGATGATGATTCAACTCTTACATTAAGCGATAATTTCGAAACTCTTGTTGTTCACAAGACAATGGAAGATAAACCAAAAATTCTAAATTCTTCAACTGAATGTGTTAATGATAATATAATTTCATTATCTTCCTTTCATGATGAGTCAGTTCCTTTCATTTCTTCACAAAATTCATTAGATCAGAGTTTTGTTAATGATGCTTCGATTAAAGCAGTCAATGAAACAAATTATAGCAACAGAGAAGCATTTGCCTTTTTATACTCTGACTCTTACTACTCTTTGTATCCGGATGTGTTTGCTGATCCTAGACTACATTTACATGTTAATGATTTTCTAAAGAATACTTCATTATGGTCAGATTTTGATAGGATACAAGGAAACACATTTTTTGAAGATGAAGGATATTTTGAGATCCATTCTGATGTATTTCAAATTTGTCATGAAGAAGATCATAATTTTCTATTATCGTTACTCATCAGACCCATGCATGTTCATCCATTTTATCTTTAGTCAGTAAGGATTATGATTCAATCTGTGATATTGAAAGGGATGTACAATTGAAAATTAATTTTCCTCAGTACAACATGATAATCATATCTAAAGATAATGTCATCAATTTTAATCTTCATGTTAAAAGACACAGTGACGTATTTGATCTCCAAATAATACCCAAATGTCATTTTGCTCTTTTTGAATTTAGTCATGATGACATGGTGTTTAAAGATATATTTTTTATTGATTTTTTTTCACGAATGTTGAATCATATTTCTGATAAGATTCTTTGTAATCATGATTTTTATGAGAAATCTGTCTTCTTTCGACTTGATTTTTATGATCCGATTTATACATGGTGGGAAGAACCATTCATTAAAAGGTTTCCATGTCATCTTTTGTGCTTTGTACATACAAAATTTGATTTAGTTTGTTTTCTTCATTCTGAATTATTTCAATTTCTAATGCTGATACATGAATGGTTTTCTCTGGCAGGTTTCAAATTACGCGAATGGCTTCATTGGAAATTTTCATTTACTTAGTTTTGTATATATTTTATTTTATTAGTTTAGGTTAAGTTTATAATTTAGAATGATTTATGTTTGTTTACATTTGATTAAATGCAGGTATATGGAGTTACGGCAACATCATTTTAAGAATGAGATGATGACATCATTATCAGGGAAGTAGTTCTTTACTTTTTCTTGTTTTCTTTAATCGTCTTATTAAAAGAAAGAACCTTTCATCCATTTATAGTTGCATACTCATTAGGATTTATTTTGTTACTTTTGTTTCTGAATAAAAAACATTGGATTGACATCTCATCAATAATTGAAAAACAACTTTGACTTAATTAAAAAAAAAAAAATAGGGATGAAAAACTTTAAAACATGTTAATCGATTTTAATCTCTCGTTTTCTTTGCTGGTAATTAGTCATATGTTGTTAAACCTATTTTCTGTTTGATGTGATCTTGATCTAACTCATGTGTTATGTGTGTTTCATTTGCTGAGAGTTTTCTCGTAGATTTTGAAATCCTTTGTTTTTGTAGTCTGCTCAAATAAAACTCATGTATATATTGGTTGTTTTCTTTTCAATTATTTATCTTTTGCTTTTCAAAATCAGGAGACATGATTCAGATCTCGGAATGTTTTTATGCCATGCAATTGGAATCTGATTATATAAAACATGAAGAAAGCGAGGCTTTTAGAAATTTGTTCTTTTCTCAGAAATAAAAAGAATTGAACTGTTGCCAACTAAAAACTACTAGACGAAAACTTTCACTTTATTTCAATTCTTTTATCATTATCCTCAAATTGTTGGATTTAATGAATATCGAATTCATCATTACTAGGAATTCTATTACTTATTTAGAAATCAGTTCTGGGACAGCAGTTGCAATTTAATAATAAAATCAGTTATCTATAGATCCCTTACGCTATCTTACTCCTAAAGAGTTTCCTATTACGTTCCCCCATTATAAACATGCAAATCTCTTGTAGATGAGTACTTAAATGCTGAATATGAAGCCTTCTTTAAACTTATTAGCTTGGGATATAAGCCGTTGGGTAAAATGGGTTAAAAGGCGTACCCTTTCGAGGCTATGGACACTTGCAGGTAGGAGGGCTCCGTCTATGGCATACTTGGATTCCAAATCATAAATGTTATATATACAAAAATCTAAAAGAATCCAAGGTCATCCCACACTCGTGAAGAGGTTCCAATGTAGCTTACCCATTAATAAATTAAGAAGTTCTAAATATTCGTGTTTATTTTATTTTGGGACTAGAACGGTAGGATGTATGGTTAAAAGTCAACCATTTCGAGGCTATGGATGCCTACGGGTAGGAGGGTCATGACTGTAGTATTGGGATCATATCTTTAAAAATTGGTCAAATATCAAAATTGCGTTGTCTTTCCGAGGACTAATTTCTTTTGGAGTTTTATGTTTTCTGAAAAAACTTAAAATCCGTATCATTTTTGAAGGCAATCTCTCGATAATGATAAAAGAATTGAATTTGGTATTAGTTTGAAATCTAGTCTTATCACAAGGCATAGTTTTTTTTATCTTCAAGAAAATGCTAATCTGAGTTAAAGAAAATTTTTCTTATCTTGCTACATACACAAGTCAGATTTCATGTTTTCGCAGAGATAACTGTTTCACCCAGTCAGTCGCCATTTGTTGTGCCTCTACCCAACAGCCTTTTAAAAAATATTATTTCATCAAAAAAAATTATATTTTGTTTTGGTGAAATGTTTGAATTTCATATAGCAAAACTAAAGAATTGATAGCTACTGAAATGATGACATTCCAGCAGCTGCTGAAACATGAAATTCAATGTTTTTAAAAGAAATCTTTGCAAAATATGGATTAGTTGACAAAATCATTACTTTGAAATTATCATTTTGAGTGGATTTGTATTGAAAATCAAGTGATTAGTGTTAATCATTTGTCATAACTTAATCTTGAAATCTTATCCGAATATTTATTATTTAATTTTATTATGTGATTTTGTTATCGTGAATCTTGGTAAGGTTTAAGGGTGATTATTATATTCTTGGCATCTTATCAATGTTCATTCGAATTATATTTCCAAGGCTTACGCATAGCACAACCTTGTTATGTGATCTTGATTTCTATAATGGGCCTCATATGTCATATTTATTATTGTATGAAGAGGTCGAGGTCGATATTATGGGTTATGGGATGTTTATTTCGCATAGCATGTCTCTCATTTCTGAAGGTTGAAATTATTCTATAGTAAGATGTGGATGCATTTTATTCAAAAGACCAAGGATGGATGCTTGGATGTCATTAAGAGTTATATATTTTGGAATATGCATGAGCTCAAACAATATAAGCATTCTTAGTATAGGTAATATTGGTGAACATTCCTCCATATTGGAGAAAGACAAATAACCATGAATATTATTGGATATTTTTCATACGAAATGACAACCAAAATGGTATTTTAAACAATAAAGAATTATTTCATGGATTAAAATGTTTGTATTGAAAAGAGATTTATGGTAGTGAAGCTTTCAGCACTTTTGCTATTAATGTCATATCTTGATAGGTGGATGGACATCATGACAATTTCCAAAGTATTGTTACCACATAACCATATTTGAATTGATGGTGAAGACATGTGTGGCCAGATAAATTCTAAGTTTCTGCTGTTGAAAGAGATTTAGTTTTCAGCAAATATATATTCATTAATTGTTTTTGAAAATATTTTAGTATGAATTAAATATTGCTGAGATATTATTTGATTGTATCATCACATTTCTCTTCCAGAAATTAATTTGTGGGTAGCTAGCAATAATAATTGTTGAGTTATTCATTTTGTTTCTGCGGATATTCATGAAAGATTCGAGGGTTTCAGTTGATTAGATTCATTCCAGAAAAGGAACAAACTGTCGAGATTGTTGCCAGTTACAAAATCGCGTTTCCAATTGACAGGCGATTTTCTGAGGAACATTGTGAACAAACGGAGACAAATCTAAAACATCTGGCACATGGGTTTTCTTTAGAACGGACCCATTTAACTATCCTCAGGTGGATTTCTCCAGAAAATGATGGATTCTAGGAGATTTTGGGGATCCTTTGAGCATGATTTTTGGAGTTGCGGTCGGCAACGAAATGGTTGTTTCTAGAAATTCGCCTGTGCAGAGCTTATTTTGTTTTGATTTCTTCTGATCCTGGTTTATTTAAGCAGAGAAGAATTTGATTGGAGAGGAGGAGGAGGACTGGACTGAGAGATTGCTCTCTCAGATCAAAACATTGGTGCCTAAACAATTTTGTAAATGCTCAACAGCATTGAAGAACTTCTTTTTCAATGTTGGAAGATCAAATCAAGAGCTGGAGCTGGGGAAAGCAGACTGTATGCTGTTAAAGATTAAGAGATTTCTCTCTTGAAAGCTTAGAAATACTGTTGCTAAGGGGTCGATACTTAATGGAAGGGAAGGAACAAGACTGGGTTTGATGTACTTGCGAATCTAGACAGTTACCTATCTGCAGCCACGTTTTGTTGAATTGGTGATATTTTAATATATGTTTACTGTTTGCATACTGGGCATATACTCTTGATATCTGTTAGTCTTGTCATTTCCTTTCTATTTTATTTATGTTTGTTATTATTCTTTACAGAATTTTACAAATATGCATCTCTTGTATGATTATCGATTTTCATGTTTTCGATTTTGTTGATATATCATGTCGTGTAACTGACAATCGATATGGTTGTTTATATGATTTGTAATCATTACTGTATGGTTTTGTTAATATTTAAACTTCTTTAAATAAGATCAAAGCATATCCGTGCGGTATTTCTATTAGCATAAATCGATTTCATGGTTAATTTCTCGCATTGCTCTTGACCAGAATAAATTGATTTACATGTTGGTTCTTTTAAACTATTTTATAAAAAACAGCCATTGAATCATATTCAGGTTATTTTCTGATTTTTGGTAATTAATGTATAGTTGTCAATAATGTAAATTTTATAACTCATTTAAACATGTTTTGATTATTTATAAGCTTAGTTAATTAAATAGATTTGATTCATAGATTAATTTAATCAACTTACTAATTCATTAGTAAGTAGATTAACTAGTTTGATTTGTACATTCGATTTAATTAACCAAAATAATAGCTTTAGTTTTATCTTTTAGACTTAGTTTAACTTTCAGGCTAACAGAGCCTTTAAACCTGTCAGAAACAACCATCCCAAATAGCCTCGAACCTGCTCTAAGGATCCCGGTTTGGGTTGTCTTCCCTGTTACGTGCATAGTAACATATGCCCGTCAACAAAGTGTAATATCTTGGAGTAATAAGGAACGTAACATGCCACTTTCTTGTCGCATCTAAGAACATTTATGTTCTTGTTGTGAACAATATATTTTCAAGTTTTTATGATGGGATATGAAGGAATAAGATGAAAATGTGTATGGAAAACAACATATTAATTTTCTTTCGTTTCTAAAGTAGAGCCTCTGATTTGATTCGATGCTTATAAAGTGGCATCATTATGTTCCATAATGCTTAAAGGAGGCACAAAGAACATTGTTCTAAATAGGTACACGTTTATAATGAATTTCTTCTTGTTAGAGCTATGAATAAATTTGTAGAAACTCAATTGTGTCATGTTAATATTATACATAATTTCAAATATGAGTGAGAGTTCTCTTCTTGACCATTAGAGTGTTTTTGAAAGAAAAGAGAAATATTGTTTGGTAACTCTACTAAAAAACTGATTCGAGCCATCGATAAACTATGACTGAAGACTCACTCAAATAAGAAGGGCTAATTCAAAATCCACCCTTTTACAAAACAAGACTCAATAATTGAAGTACTTGAATCAAAATGTGAAAAGGTGTGAGCTACAGCCAAAAATGAACCCAATTATAATTCCACTTGATTTTGTTTTGGCACTTATAGAAAACAAGAAATCTTGCAAGTAAAACTATATGCAATTTGCATAATCTAAAACTCAATTTATATTAAAAAATAATGCTTTATGTTTGTAAAACTAGGCTTCTATATTTAAATGTTGTGGGTTCTTTGAAAATATTAAATTCAATCTTGTAGATGTGATTTCTCTAGCTTGGAAATGTGTCTGGATACAATATTTGAGTAAATGAAAGAAAGAATGAAAGCATACGACCTCACTTGATCTTCTCAATTATGTGTAGACTAATAGGTAAGAGTGTAAATATCCCTTGTTATTTTGAATTGTTCATATCCTTATAGCTCACCATCAACGCCATTAATATTTCCGTCAATTCAATTTCAAAACTCATGAGTCGGAACCCTGCATCCAACCACGTCATCTCCCTCTACAAATAGAGTTGTCCTCCTCTCATATCATATGTTGGAAAACGAGCCTCCTCTCATATCATATGTTGAAAAATGAGCTCTGCAATGGAGTTTGAGTTTGAGGCGTTTGAGCTAGCGTACATTTTTTATGAGAGGGCATAGTATAGCCTCTAGCTGGCACAAATCATACTATTACATAATATTATGAGTACCTACAAAGATAAGAATATAAGAATATACGATTGAATGGAGAGAATGACACAAATGCGCCATTATATCCCAACCATTTATGAATAAACAAAAAAAATTACATACATAGTTTATTGGGCATGGAATCTCATTTAATTCTAATTAAGAATGTATATATAAATACATTAGCAAGGTGATGTTTGGTTTTCATCTTCCAAGCTATCCCTTAGACTCCCCAAGGTTATTCGTCTTCACTTAGCCCTAACGAATTACGTTCAAGCAATTATCAACCTTTTCGTGACACAATCTTAAATGATATTAAATTTAATCTTAAATGATATTAAATTTAACCACTTAATGTTATAATGTGATAAAATATTGTTGTCATACATAATGGTTCCCATGTTACCATGGATTTATCTTTGATACCCATCCCTTGCGAAAGATTATTATAATGGTGTATGTATCCAACTTGGTTGGAAAAGTTCCCCTATAAAAGGCGTGTGTAATTTGGTCAATACTTCTTTTTTTCGATGAGGCCTCAAATATTCATTTATTTCATTTATATTTTCCTAACTTGATTTTCCATGGTTATATATCGATGGTCCTTATCTAGAATGAAAGATATCCTATAGGTATCCACATCCCACTCAAATATGAAATGAATTTTTAAGGTTTTACGTAATGCTTTGAGGCCATATTCATGGATCAAATCCTTTAAATATGTATACATGACTTTGTATCATTTATTTTCTTTCCTTACCATGGTCAGGATGTAGAGACCCAAAGGTTGCATGTACAAAACCTCGTTATAACAACTCATTTATCTCTCTCTCACTCTCTCTCTAACCACATGCTTTATGCTTTATAGAAATTAGGGATAACAACATAATGCCTGTATTGAAATTAGTATTTTCGGACTTATAAAGATTAACCTCATAATGAGATATGGTTGTATTGTTGGCATTAGGACGTTTTAGATATAATTGATGGGTGTCGACAGCTTCACCATTTCTATGAGAAAAAATAAAGGGTCTTAGGGACTAAATGAGTATTTTAAGACTCATGAGAAATGAATGAATACTAAAATGACCAAAAAGACCCTTTAGAGGAGATATTTATCCTTTATAATGAGCCTTGTAGAGATACTTTGGGGGGAATGATGAGTATGATAGCTCACATTGAAGGTTTAGTCGAGGAGGTCAAGAATGAGGATCTCTTTCAATCTACTTCAACGGAAAAATGTTAGGTTATGATTGACACATTATAGCTAGATAAGATGCTAGCTCATGTTGATGGATGAAGAATTGGGTCATTTATAGAATTTTTCGATGTTGTTGGAGATGATTTGCTTAAGGTGGTGGAATAGGTTAATCTAGAAGGTTTTCATGGGTAATTAATACCACATTCTTATCTCTAACCCCTATCCCCAGATAATGGATCTCAAATGAGATTATTTCTCCACGTCACTTTGTAAGGTGGCTACATTTGTGAATGCTTCACTTGTTTGTATATGCACAAAAAACTAATTCTTTATACCTCAAATTGAATTTTTTCTTCCTCATTTAAGCTTGGTTTTAAATCTAGATTAAATAAATTTCTTTGTTCTTTGAAAACTTAGGTGCGGAGATGTGTTTTAGAGCTAATGGATCTCAAATGAGGGTATTTCTCCACCTCAGGTTGTAAGGTGGCTACATTTTTGAATTCTTCACTTGTTTGTATATTCATAACAAACTAAGTTTTTAAGCCTCAAATTGATTTTTTTCTTCCTCATTTAATCTTGGGTTTAAATCTAGATTAAATAAATTTCCTTGTTCTTTGAAAACTTAGGAGCACAGATGTGTTTTAGAGCTAGGATGATAGTTTTTTGTTTACATTTTGTGAACTATGGAAAGAAGTACATCTCCACATGTTATCAAGTACATTTTGTTGATTAAAAATATTTTATATTGTTTTAGTTTTTAAGAAAAAAGGTGTAAATAAATTTCTACATACCATCCCCACTTTTGATTTCTTTGAAGATGAAGATGCAAATACCATTATAAATATCCTCATGCATTTTTCTCTTAAATGTAAATAATTTTATTTAAATATATAAAATTATTTACAAAATTTTACAATGTGAACAAAATATGTTTTCATTAATTTTGATAGAATTATACACGTATAAACTTTACATATTAATATAAACATATTAAGGATACAACTACTTAGATTGTGGTTGGATCATGTCATTAGGGATCAACTGGTTGAGAGATACTAATTGAATATAAGGCATTTTGGAATATTCATTAGTGAAATAATTTAGAATTCAAAATATTTTCTGCATAAAATAATTTTACTTTATCATATACATTTTAGCTAGTAAAAATTATTTTTTATTATATTTACACTGCAAGCATGAAAGAAGAAGAAGCAATAAATTTGCATGCTTTCAGATTTGCCCATTATTCTGTCAATTTCTTTCTGATTTTCATATTTGCCTCTTAATTTTATTCTTTGTATTCTTCAAAGCCTCCTCAATTTCTGTCTGAGCCTCCAAGCATCCTAGAAATTATTTAAATAGAATAAAAAACCTAATTAATATATGTTAGTTTTTCTCCATATGTAGCTGTAATCTCTCACATTTTTCTAGTTAC
>LPNX010652467.1:533386-571890 GCA_001517045.1 Pseudotsuga menziesii
ATAATTCCATATACTTGTTGTTGAGTTTGTAATGTTGTGCCGTTATGATGTCTTCTAAGTTTTGTCATAATCTATGTTCGTATTTATCCACTTGATGGAAGGTGCTGTTAAGATCCCCGAGTGATCCTTCTCTTTTGTTTTTACATTCTGTTTCATACCTTTTTTTTGGTTACAAGTTGGAACTAAGATGGGACTTGTCAAGTAGACGTGACTACAACCTTTACTAGATTTTGGATATTGCTGGTCTTTTTATAGACATAATTTATGTCCACTGACATTGTACACCAACAAAATCGTCATTTTTTATTATGTTGCCTACGTTTATAGATTTTGCGAGTGTTTCTCGCTCCCTCGATTATGAATTTACTCATCTCAATCGTTATTAACAATACTGTCGTGCCGAGGGATGGAATTTGACGGGTACATGCTGGTCATGGGTCAATTTACCGGTCAAATACAGCTAAGATTTTACCTAGATCATCAAAATCTGGCTTAGAATAGAGAAAACGTTTCAAATTTTGATTGTTATTGGCAATTTTGACGGGTGTCTGCCATTTCAAATTCCAACCCTGGTCGTGCCTTTGAAACTGTTATGAAAACCCAACCTTAGATTACTTAGAAGGTGCAGACTAGATCGTGTGGACCTCCTCTCGGTTTTTTATTTATTTTCTATTTTTTTATTATTTCTCTCGGTTTTTTATTTATTTTTTATTATGTGGCCTAATATCTAAGGTTTTATTATTCATGCTCCATTTCTATGGAAATTAATTTTTTTGAAAAGAACAAAAAAAAAAGCTATAAAAACTAACACTTTCGGACTTCATGCACTTGACTCCAACATGAGTGTGATCACTCAATCAAATTTTTCATCTTTTTGTTACAATTCTAAAGCCTTGATGACAACATGAATTCCGTAAACAAGCTAAGAATCTAAGGACACAATTAACTTGGCTCGGAATTGCAGAGAATTAGCATAAGAAGAAAAGAAGAAGAATTAATGAACACACATTAATGAATGATCAATAAATGATAATTGATATTATTATAACGGTAATACATCCTTATAAAGGAGATTTGAGACAATTCATTTCTAGCTCATAAATCAGACTTACGAAATATGATAAACCCCCATAGGTGGCTAGAGCACTTCCCAAATCATTCAAGGACCTCACAAATTACAAAAAGCATGAGTGAGTTGTCAAGAGTGATGCAAAAACATGCTAATCTTGGAGGATGGGTTAGCAACAAAAAATACTAGTTTCCTAGTTAACTACATTTACCTTATCCACAGAAAAGCTAGATAAAAGTGGAATAAGATAGACACTGCAGAGTTACTAGTTCTGGGAGTCACTAAATTGGTCAAGATCAACCCAGAATCAGAAATAAAACATTCATGGGGTATAGATAGCATGTGTTGACTTTAAGATGCAAGTGGATGCCAGCTAATTAAATTATTGAATAGATAATTAATCAAATAATAATTAATTATTTTATCCAAAGTATTGAGTGAGTTTAATATATTCCAACGCTTTTCAATAGCTTCTCTTTATCTCTTATTTATATCAATAATACACCTACTTTATATTCTCTTTCTATCTAGAATATACATACGTCATCTTCGAAGGACAATAATGCGAAGGAAATATTAGCGTGTAAAGGATAAAATTCAGTGCTACCAACTATTTGTATTTCATATATGGAAAAATCGCAATGCTTCGAGAGGGCATTGTTGTTGTTGGCGTCGTAATTTACTTCCTTAAGGTTAAGGTTGTCGGCATTACATGATAGTGGCTGATTGCATACTATAATAACAATATTATTTGTTATTTCTATTTGAGTGCATCGTTCTCTTCAAGACAATTCTGAATTTTTTGGATGCATAGAAAGGATGCTCTTGTGAGAGAATAGGGTGAGTGCATGAAGGTCGGGACATTTTGGATGTAATTGGATTTCTACAAAATTAATTATGTTTATTTTATAACTTTTTGTTTTTTCAATTATTTTACAACACAATATGTCTCATTATTAGATCTATACATATTATAAATAATTTAATCCATCGTCATTATATTAAAGACCATGAAAAGTTGCACTAATATTTGGAGTACTAATTTCAAGGTCTACTCACTTACATAATTAAAAAAAAAATTTAAGTGCTAATTTTATTTTGGAAAAGTAGTGTAGCATCACTACCATTAGTTATCTACATATTTGTCAATTTTAGTATATCGAATCCATCGTTTAGGCATTTAAAGGATGCACTAACATGAAGATATACCTTATCATTTGCTGAAAAATTAAAATGACAATAGTATAAACAAAATTGAATTAGTTGTGAACATTTTCTATAAATAAAATTTATATATTTGGAAAGTTTATTCAATTTCCTATATTTCATATTTTTATTTAAAGCAATATTTACTATGTAGGTATTTTAAAATACCCATGCAAGTTGAATGATGTTTATTTTTAGTTGTTGCATTTAACGTGGAAAAGGAGGATATAAGTAGCTTCCACTCAATATTGTTTTTCGTTTGGATCAGGGTTAACGACGTTGGCCACTCGAAATGACACATAGTAGTGGTTGAATTACATAATGATCACATTCTAATAAATTTGTTATGTAAATAGGAGTTTCTATTTCAATACATTTAGTAGGAAGTACTTGCTTTTAGTTACACAAATGTAGTAGGAAATGTATTGTCAGTTTAATATTTTGATGAACATCGAATATTTCTTAGATAATTTGATTGTGTTTATTAGAAAGGGATTGAAAGTTATTAATTTAAATAGCACAACCAGCTCTCTTGTGGTCGGTGAACATCGACAAGCCTCAAGTTAAATATCTCAAATATGTAAGAAGTTATAAGTTGCTTGTTCTCAATGTGTAGTTGTAATCCCCTATTGTGTATGCCTCAACTACATGGTATCACTCACATATTTCTAGTTAAAAAGGTTGTCTACTTGGAATCTCCTTATCCATCCATTAACAAAGAGTTATCCATACATGAGCTACCTATTATTTTTTTTTATATTCTCTTTTATAATTGTTTATTTTGTATTTGGGACGACTTTCCTAAAATCAATCTGGATAGTATACTTGTCTCATCTGCACACAACCTAGAAAAAGATAGATGTTATTCCACCCCAAATTCTAATACTCTAGCATAGCCACGTAATTTGTGGTTGCTGAACATCGATAGGTCAATAAGTTATCGATCACTTGTTCGCAGCTTTATCTAATTAAATGAGTTATCTGTCACAAATTGTTAGTTATCTACACATCAGTTCATATTTATCTATGCATCAGCTAACAATTATTCATGAATTAACTACTATATATATGTAATTGCTTACTTTTAATTTGGAACAAATCCCATAGAATCAATCTCGGCAGTACACTTGTCCCATACTCATGCAATCTAGAAAATGCATAAGTTCTTATCCACCCAAAAATATCAAATAAAAATACCTATCAATGTAATTAAAATAATTAATAAATAATATGAAAGTTACACTTTTTAACAACCATGGAACATCCAAGTCCCAATAGTTAATGTTTGATTTCTTTGAAGGATTAATAAAATAACACCCTTTGATTTTTCAACAGCTCCACTAATTTTATGATAAGTGGGAACTCATCCCAGTTCCCTTGAATTGTTAACTCAGATTTCACTTGCATCCAAATGTATCCTTTAATATGTGATCACATTGATACTAGCACAATGCGAAAACTCATTAGATATAATATGACCAACTAGGGGATGGCATTTTTAGTTTGTATGGAGAAATGTGGAGGCTATATCACAAGTCTTCTAGTATTGATTTTTCATCTTAAGTTTTATGACATTATAGTACACCCTCACTCTATGCATGATTTTGCAAGGACATATATCCCACAAGAACAACAAAGCGATCGGCAATATGCAGGTAAAGTGTCTTTCAGAGGATTAAGCATGGTAATTTGTTTATGGATATACTTTATGTAGGTTTGTATTTAATTAGAATGGTTTACATCTACCAGATATGTTCATGCAAATGATAGGCCAAGTTTGGATTTGAAATAGGTTGTATGGATTCCTCTCTTCAAGAAGTTCTATTTGCATGTCAGGTTGCGTTTGGAGTTGAAATAGGTTCTCTAGATCCTCTCTTCCAGAAGTTCCATTTCCTATGGATTTTGACAGGTTTGATTCCCTATGCACCTCTCAATACTTTGACTTTTTAGAAACTCCAGAAATGATTCAATCTTGGATCTAAGATAAAGATACTGCAAGACATTATGTTTTTGAACAACTTCACATATGATATCACACAAAAATGGAGATATTGAAGATTTAAATGACTTGATTGTTTTACAAAGAATGAAATATATTTATACAAGTGAAAAATTCCCGATTTCATCTCAGAACAATTGCATAGATAGACACTCCTACATAATCTTACAATTCACACATTGGATCTCTAACACTAACTATATTAGAAAATGCCAACACCAACACCCCCCATAAGTGAAATGTACAGATGAAACAAAAGAAAACAAACACGTGTCTTGAAAACAAGGCCTGATAAGATACCCATATACAAACTCTCATAAATAGAGAAAAGGAGAAAACATCATGGGTAAAAATCCTCCTTAAAAGAGAGAAAAAAACACATGCCAAATACAGAAATGGAGCTTAAATTTATGAAGATCTCACAATGATGTTGTGAATCGAAAGAGAAAGAGACACACAAAAAATATGTACATATCTTAATCCAAATAACCCCAATGAACATGGTTACTATTTGAATAAGTGGATACATCTAAGAGGCACAAAATGGAAAAACACTAATGATCAACACACGAATGCTAAAAGGAAAGAGATTTTGGCCTGCCCAAAGTTAATGCATAGTCATTCAGGTTGGATTTTGAATTTCACACCATGAAATCTATAGGATATTCCTAGGAATCAATGGAAACTACTTAATCTTCCAAAACTAATTCAGGCTTCCAACAGAAGTGGTCACCATCAACCATCAAACAAGAAATGCGGCTTGTGGACACTAAATGCCAACAAACTGGAAGAATGGAAAAAAATATAAGAGGTCCTGGAATCTCTACATTGTCAATGCCACCAAATATACATGCATAAATTCAAGTACAAATTTTGAACTCTTGAGGAAATAAATGCTTGTTACAAACTATTGAGGAAACAAGAGTTGAATGCACACTTGTCAAAATAAATTGATTCTAATTAATTGAGTTCTGACAACCGAGAACATCGTATACTGAGTGTCATTATGGACACTAATCTATCTCAATGGAAGAAATGGGTCCTTAGTTTCTAAAACCATCGAGTCAAAATAGGAACTGGTGCTATGTAGAAGGATCAATCCTAATATGTTTGATATTGATCCATCACAATGAATAAAATATCTTCTGAGGAAACATTGCATACCACCCCCCCACAGTGTTGAACTTAGTGGAAAATGATATCGACAATGCATGTCATAAATGACGAGAAAAGTATTGGGTACGAGTTAAAAGTGACACAGATGCAAAATAAACTAACCAACAAACACTCCAAAGTGGCAAGCTCCAAGACAATGAAAAACAAGGAAGTACAAGGAGACAAAGGCCTGGTTACCCTCCTAATGCTATCTACAAAGTGGCCCGAATCCATTATTGGAAGGTACAAAACGTGAGGTACCATAAAAATCCATCATGTCAATAGTCCTCTATATGTGTTCCAACAAACAAGGTCATATTAGATACTCATTTACAAGTGAGGAATTAACTAATATTTAATTAAGATTATAAGAAAATTAGTTTGGTGTGAAACCACTTTTTTGAAAGGGAGTGGATATCTCATCGCAATGCATAAAACTAAATGGAAAGTTGAGACTTTTATAAATAGACATGGAAAAAAATTTGGAAAATAACCTCTAAAATGCAATAAAATGGAAAAATAACTATGCCAAAAAGTCTCTAACCAACAAACTTTGATGTTATCAGCCACAAAAAAACACTCACGAATAAAACTCCATAATACAAACTATGGTGAATACAAAAAAATCTTTCTCTAATCTACAAAATTCCCAATGCATGGACCATACCGCCCACAAAAAATGTGTGAAAAAGATAATGTGGATTTGACTGTCCACCAATCCGAAACACGATTGGCCAATTTGTACCTCATGTTGTGAAGGAAACATGGATAATGATGAAGTCCTGAAAGATTCATAGTGAAGATGCTCAATTCCCATAGAAACCATAAAATTCTACTTTGATTTCAAATGGATGACCATGCAGTGGGTATGTACATACCCCGAGCAGAAAGAAAAAATAAATTGATTGGTCCTAAAATCCCATAATGATCCAAAGGAATAGGTTTTTATGAGCATGCATCTCGACCAATTCCTTCCTATAAGGGTTGCGACTAACCATTTTGTATATTGTAGTGTGCACAAGAATTAGTGACCAACATTTGCAAATGATTGCAAAATGATAGAAATCAGTGTGTTGTTTCAGTTGATACCCACTCCACAAAGAAACCTATTTGTCATGAATGATATATTTCAGTTGAACATTGGGTCTCTAAATATTAGAAATGATCATAACATAAAAATATAGAAACAATCTTGTTCAACAAATAATCTAGAGATCATGGAGATTGTGTTGGAAATCCCAATGAACTCACTATGTAATATCCCAAAAATAAAGACTATTTTCTTTAATTTTTTGATGTAATTATTTAATAAGTGTCAAAGTATGAATATCTAGAACATTTAGATTATTTAGAAAAATTCAATGGTGTTGAGTAAGAAAATCTAGAGAAGAAAAGACTATTATTTGAAGTGGTGTTGAGCTGAGACCTCTAGAGCACCAGAACTATTGCTAAGCAAAGTGTTGAGCAAAAGAGCTTTGGAACACTTATTGTCTTTGTGAATACATGGTATTGATTTGGGATATTTAGAGCATTAGAAATAGATTTACTATTATTAAAATTCATGATATTTATCTCCATTTATGATTTCTAAATATTGACTGGGGATCCTACTAAAAGAGGGATTGAGCATGCGAAGAAGGAAGAATGGTTGAGTAGCTGATAACTAAAATCAACTAGATTATAGGAATTAATATTATTATTATTTAATGAATTAGGGTAGTTTTATTAGCTATAATTAAAATGTGAGGGTTTAAAATCAAATAATTAAATAAAGATAAATACATAATAGTTAGTTTGAGGAGAGAATGAACAATGTGATTAAACCTAAGTGTAAGAATCTCTTCTTTCCAATAACACTTATAAATAACAGGGAGAGGATGTTACAAGGGAAATGAACACTAGTTCACTAGAGGGTTCAACTATAGGTCTATTGAGCTATTAGATTACCAAAGAGTGATTTTGGTGTGTCCAAGGATTATTGGGAAGGATAAGATGTTATTTTACGGCTCAACAAAAGAATGGTAAAAAGAACTTCTGACTACTCTAGTGGTTCGTTAATATTGATAGAAAACATTCCCTAAAACTTCGAGTATCTCTATCATGATTGGATTAGATCAAGAGTGACCTGTTAAAATGAACCATGAACAATTATAGATATGTGGTTGGGTGGAATGTGGAAGTTACTAGATCATTCGAAAATGAAAAAGGGTTTATAAGTAATTCTGCATTATTTTGTAATGAATGGATTTATATTAACAAGGTTCAGTTGGTATAAATTATCTTAATTATTTTATATGTTGAAGAATGATTACAATCTTTGCAGACTGTATGTTTTATTTTATGTCTCTACTTTTTAAGATATTTACTATTCAAGTTTAAACATAGGATTTGTAAGTATATAAACTATAGATATTTTTATTCTAGAGTACATTTTATTTCAGTTTTCATATTCAGGATGGCATTCAAATTTTGATGTAAATACACAAAATGCTAAATCTGAATAAATATCATAGACTATTACTAGTCCAGAGAGAAATCTCTCCATAACCCTAACTAGGTAGAGGATCCTAATCTTAGATATTGGGGCCAAACCCCTAAAACATAGAAATATTAATAATATACATCTAGATAATATAAATATGTATGACCCCTTTAGGGATCAGTATTAAAAGCATAAAATCCCTAAATTAATAACCTGTAATAATTAGCCTCAAACTACACAAAAATAATTAAGATTCGTGTATCTCAGAAATGTAAACATCCATAAAGATATTGGGTATAACAATAATAACATAAATAACCAAACCTTCCACAACAAAAAAAATAACTATAGAAATTCATTCAACTACCCATATGCATAAAATATATTAAAAACAATATTATATATTAAATTTAAATCAACAACAATTTCCCAATGGAGAATCAAATGCTATTATAATATACACGATGTATAAAATACAATCAATTAGAAAATAGGAAATAAATCACGATTTCACAACCATGGACAAACATTAGAAATAACATGCTGCTGTAATATTTTATAAAATTAATACCAATCGATATAGTGATGGAATAACAAATATTTTAAAATATAAATCGAAACCAAAGCTATAGATTTTACAATCATCACACTAAGTAGAATCGTTCACGATTTCTACAACATAGGGTTTAAGAAGAGCTTAGATATGGATAATTTCCAAACAAAGGAACTACACAAATTCTTCAAAACATAGGGAAATCTATGCAAGCCTAGCAACCATATTACCATTGTGTAGCCTTGGATTAGTCATTCATTTAATTAAAAATTTCATTCCTTATTCAAACAGATTACAACCAGTCACATTTACTTTTTTAACATTGACAAAGATTGGTACCAGGATCGAATCCTGAAAGGAAGAAAAAACATTATTGAAACACAATTGTTGTTTCCATAGAACACACTTGAACTTAGGGATCGAATCCCATCAACTCTAACACCCACATAAGGGAAGATTCAACCTCCACAACTCAGTTAGGTTTACGCTATCAACGTAGACCAGTGATCAAATCCTATAAGCTAAAAATCAAACAAAAGAAAAAATGGATGTAGAATTGAGTCACATAAACACTTACAGTAACTAATTCTAATAGAACAAAGACATTGATCGATTCAAAATACATAGACATACTTAAGCGAATAAACATAGATAGGGAAAAGTTATTTAAAAGATTATATATATAAATTGGGGATAAATTATTTTGAAACCCAATGCCCAACATAGACTGCTATCAACCATTCATTACAGAGGAGTTAAATACCTTCAAGTAAACATATTCATAGTAACAAATTAAATCCAGATCTTATCTTCAATAAATTTAAAGCATTGAAGGTTTAGATAGAGTATTTTTCCCATCCATGATTTATGACCAAAAGGCCACAACTTTCATAATAAATAAGTTAGAATTTATATATACATTAAACACATACATTACCCATTAAACTGTCTCCCAATATCGACCACATCCCCATAAAACCATTTACCTTGTCTCAGGGTTTAGACTAATAACAAAACGTGCCTACAATAACCCTTTCACTCCAAGCAGCATCACAACCCATAATGGTCATTTCTATCATCGAACATAGGAACACCAATAATAAACATATCTTTCAACACACCCCTCCCATGAATATAAGTTTCACAAAGGAAGCCTACAACTTACTGAGAATCCATGCTGAGTGAAAAAATCCCTAACCCTCACCAATTTAGTCATTCTACCTACAATAAAAATCCACTGGAATTCACTAAGAGTTTATATCAAATATTAAGACTCTAACCAATACTAGAGGAGAGTACAAAGAGGAAATACCTGAGTAGTTCTTTCTTGACCGAACAATGAATCTTAGGAAAAATGCCTCCATCAGCTTAAGCACTTTTAGGACCATGCCGACAAAGTAACATAAGCTCTCACTCAACCTTATAGAACCATTTGGACTCACAAGCATGAGCTAGATTAGAACTAAGAAAACCCCCTCGACCTATCTCTTCCCTTCATGCAAACACAAAATGGAAAAGAACAGTAGTGGATTTCAGAAAGTTACCTAAGCCCAAGTGCATCACTTTATTTCAACTATGAACATTGAACACGAGTAACCATGTATATCCTTCCTTTTCATATGGGCATAATAAACAGCCTGACAAACACTATGTTACAAGTATGGACTATGATGTTACATAAACCATTCGATATTGTCATAAAGGTATAAAAGACTCTATTTTATAACCACATAAACCATAGGGAATGCATAGCTAAATTATATTAACAAAGATGGGAGGATAGAGAATGATACATTGGAATGGACCATTAAAATGAACCTACAACCATAGTTTAGAGATATTTTGCGAAGGATTATCCAAAACACTAAAACATATGTTCTATAATCATCATATGGGATACCAAGTTTAGTTGTAGTTTTAATAATTTGACATTAACATAAATGTTACACTTGAGCTACTAGGGCTTAACAATAAATCCAAACCCCATCCAAATCAAGAAATAATTGAACCTAAAAATATATAAGAATGAGTTATATTAGCCAATATGATAAGTAAATATCAGGCCTTCTATGGTCCAATAATTGTTAGAATAGTAGAGTCAAGCCAAACTAGTTAACATATTTAAGCAGCCAACAACATATCATAAAAGATAGCAATAGGAAAAGAAAAAGACAAGAGAACACCAATATACGTGGTTCACCTTAATGGGTTACATCCATGGGAAGGTAGTCTTGTATTATCTCCAGAATGTCTTCTCCAATCTTACAAGAGAGCAAAGAACAAACACCCCAAAGAGTATAGATAATGTACAATAGTGTCACAATAGTACCACTACTACATCAAGAATACATGATATGTAGAGACTCACTTGAACCTATTATATACTAAGAGATGAGGAGTCATTACTCTCACATATTGCATGTGGGATAATATAATTCTCCGAAATAAAAAATCTTAATCCAGTATCATGGAAAAATACTCTACACAAGTAAATACATCACCATATAACTATGGGTTAAATGTATTACTCTTTTACATAAGATTGTAGACAAATTTAGACATAATACAAAGAAATTATTACCTTCTAAGGAATATAATATATTCCAACAATCCCCCTTAATAATGGTTGGGAGAAGGGCCCACACTAACACTAAGGAAGGAAGGAGTCATTACTACTCCCCCTTGATGACAACTTCTAGAAGAACCGAAAAAGAAGAACACTTTGGCTAATGGAATTTGATGATGAAGAACCACTTCTCACTGAATTATGAAAGTGCACATGAACCAGGTTGTACGATGAAAGACCCAACAGTAAAATGTCAAGAACATGTGAGGTAATCCAATTGTAAGATGCACAGCTCACAACAAGAATAATCACAACCATACCTGATAGCTGAAGAACTCTGATATAACATCCACACCAGTGTACAGATACCTTCTAACAACCGATACAATAGAACATGTAGCTAGGAACACAAGAACAATGTATAGAAAAACCCAGATGGCCAATACACATGTGGATAGCAGACATTCTTCCAATCAAGGTGCAATATAAATATCTATAGAAGACCTCAAACATCGAAGAAACAAGACCCCAATGGTCTATACATCGAAAATGATATCATATAGATGAACATCATGACTTTAATAGTAGAAGTTGGTGGTTCATTAATTCTGGAATAAGTTGAAAGCCTAAACAAAGAACTTATCTGCACAAGAACTTTCAAGATTGAAGCATATAAAGATAATGAAACAAAATTTCTCATAAATAAATGAAAATGCTTATATAACAAAGGTTAGCAAACATCATATAAAGGTATAGCAACATAATATGATCAAATAAAATATTAACTTGATCATTAAGTAAAATGAAATTACTTTTACACATTAAGTGTTAGCCACAACATATAAATAGTGATCCAAAGGTTTCACTTGAATATATGAAAATTTAGTCATCAAGCAACTAATCTGAAGGATAAGTGCATTTCTTATTAGTATGAGGTTAATATGCAAGAGATGAATGCCCTAAAGATGTCAATGCTTCTATATAGGAACGTTAGAGACAAGTAGGAACAAGATAACCTCTGCAATCATAAGAATAGAAATCTCATTGCAACAAGAACAAGGTGCTCATGATAAATAGTTGAAGATTTAAAGATTGCTCAAAGCCATATAAATATTGAGTAAAAGATAATCAAAATAAACATGACATGAGATATAAATAAATCAAAATGTTTAATATGATCAACATATCTAGAAAATTATGATCAACTCATGATATCACTTATAAAAAATTATAAAATGACAAGTCACTAATGGTCTTAATCAAGGGTTCATTTATTGTTAACACTATGTAAATATGAAAGAGACAAAATTCCTTGGAAATGCCAATGCTTCCATATTGGAATGTTAGAGACAAATAACACATAAACTAGATACAATATCTGCAATACATGAAAAATGAACTATATCCCAATTAAATAACTTATCACAAGCCAAAAAATATGATATCACATAGATTAAAAAAATGATTTTACTTAAGAATTTAGTTAGCAAGAGCATATAATGATCATAAATATATTACTTATAAAAGAATGAAACTGCTTTTACACAAAGGTCAGCAATAACATATAAATAAAGTAAATAATGAACACACGATAACACATATGAGATGGTTCTTATAAAAATGTTTTTATAAACAAAACAAAGAAACGAACAAATTAATTATTAAGTATACTTAAAAAATATTAAGCATTAGATGGTTTATAATGCTCTATTTCTATCAATAATAGACCTACTTTATATTCTCTTTCTATCAAGAATATACATACGTCATCTTCGAAGGACAAGAATATGAAGGAAATATTAGCGTAAAAAGGATAAAATTCAGTGCTACCAACTATTTGTATTTCATATATGGAAAAATCATAATGCTTCGAGATGGCATTGTTGTTGTTGGCGTCGTAATTTACTTCCTTAAGGTTAAGGTTGTCAGAATTACATGATAGTGGCTGCTTGCAGACTATAATAACAATATTGTTTGCTATTTCTATTTGAGTGCATCGTTCTGTTCTTCACAATTCTAAATTTTTTGGATGCATAGAAAGGATGTTCTTGTGGGAGAATAGGGTGAGTGCACGAAGTTCGGGACATTTTAGATGTCATTGGAATTTTACAAAATTAATCATGTTTATTCTATAGGCGTTTTTTTATCTCAACCATTTTATTAAACAATATGTCTCACTACTAGATCTCTATATACTATAAAAAATTCAATACAACGTCATTATATTAATGACCATGAAAAGTTGCACTAACACTTCGTGTACTAATTTCAAGGTCTACTCACTTACATAATTAAAAAATATATTTTGAGGTACTAATTTGATTTTGGAAAAATAGTGTAGCACTATTACTATTAGTTATCTACATATTTGTCAATTTTAGTATATCAATTCCATCATTTAGGCATTAAAAGGATGCACTAACATGAAGATATACCTTATCATTTGCTGAAAAAATAAAATGACAATCTTAGAAAAAAATCAAATTTGAATTAGTTGGGAACATTTTCTATAAATAAAATTTATATATTTGGAAAGTTTATTCAATTTCTTGTATTTGATGTTTTTATTTAAAGCAAGATTCATTATGTAGGTATTTCAAAATACCCATGCAAGTTGAATGACGTCTATTTTCAGTTGTTGCATTTAACATGGAAAAAGAGGACATCATTAGCTTGCACTCACTCAATATTGTTTTTCGTTCGGATCAAGGTTAACAATGTTGGCCACTCAAAATTACACATAGTAGTGGTTGTATTACATAATGATCACATTCTAATAATTTTTTTTATCTAGATAGGAGTTTCTATTTCAATACATTGAGTAGGAAGTAGATGCGTTTAATTACAAAAATGTAGTAGGAAATTTATTGTCAGTTTAATATTTTGATGAAAATCGAATATTTCTTAGATAATTTGATTATGTTTATTAGAAAGAGATTGAAATTTATTAATTTAAATAACAAAACCAGTTCTCTTATGGTCGGTGAACATCGACAAGCCTCAAGTTAAATGTCTCAGATATGTAAGAAGTTATAAGTTGCTTGTTCTTAATGTGTAGTTGTAATCCTTTGTTGTCTATACCTCAACTACATGGTATCACTCACATTTTTCTAGTTAAACAGGTTGTCTACCAAGAATCTCCTTATCCATCCATTAAAAAAGAGTTATCCATACATGAGTTACCAGTTATTTTTTTATATTTTTTCTTTTATAATTGTTCATTTCGACTTTGGGATGACTTTCCTTAAATCAATCTGGATAGTATACTTGTATCACCCTCATGCAATATAGAAAAAAACATAGATGTCATTCCACCCCAAATTCTAATATTATAGCATAGCCACGTAATTTGTGGTTGGTGAACATCGATAGGTCAATAAGTTATCGGTCACGTGTTCTCACCTTTTTCTAATTAAATGAGTTATCTATAAAAAAATTATCAGTTGTCTACACATCGGTTAACGTTTATCCATGCATCAAGTAATAATTATTCATGAATTAACTACTATATATATATATATATATATATATATATATATAACTGCTTACTTTCAATTTGGAACAACTCCCATAGAATTAATCTTGACAGTACAATTGTCTCATACTCATGCAATCTAGAAAATGCATAAGTTCTTATCCACCCAAAAATATCAAATAAAAATACCTATTAATGTAATTAAAATAATTAATAGAAATATGAAAGTGATGCTTTTTAACAGCCATGGAACATCCAAGTCCATATAGTTAATGTTAGATTTCTTTGGTGGATTAATAAAATGACACCCTTTCAGTTTTAAACAGTTCCACTGATTTCATGATAAGTGGGAACTCACCCCAGTTCCCTCTCATTGTTAACTTAGATTTCACTTGCATTAAAATGTCTTTGTTTAATATGTGATCACATTGATACTAGTACAATGCCAAAAACTCATTAGATATAATATGACCAGCTAGGGGATGGTATTTTTAATTCATATGGAGAAACTTGGATGCTATATCGCAAGTCTTCTAGTATTGAGTTTTCATCTTAAATTTTATGACATTATAGTACACCCTGAAACAATCCATGATTTTCCAAGGACATATAGCCCACAAGAACAATAAAGCAGTTGACAATATGAAGGTAAAGTGTCTTTTGGAGGATGAATCATGGTCATTTGTCTACGGATATACTTTATGTAGGTTTGGATTTAATTAGAATGGTTTACATCTACATGATATGTTCATGCAAATGATAGGCTAAGTTTGGATTTGAAATAGGTTCTATGGATTCCTCTCTTCAAGAATTTCTATTTACATGTTAGGTTTGGTTTGAAGTTGAAATAGGTTCTCTAGATCTTTTCTTCCAGAAGTTCCATTTCCTATTCCTTTTGATAGGTCCCATTCCCTATGCACCTCTAAATACTTTGATGTTTTAGAAACTCAAGAAATGATTCAATATTGGATGTAAGATCAAGCTAATGCAAGACATTATGTTTTTGGACAACTTCACATATGACATCGCACATAAATGGAGATATTGAAGATTTAAATGACTTGATTATTTTGCAAAGAATGAAAGATATTTATACAAGTGAAAAATTTTGTTTGTCATCTTAGAGCAATTGTGCAGATAGATACTCCTGTGTAATCTTACAATTCACACATTGGATCTCTAACACTAACTATCTTAGAAAATACCAACACCAACACCCCCCATAAGAAAAATGTAGGGAGGAAACAAAAGAAAACAAAGACGGGCCTTGAAAACAAGGCACGATAAGATACCCATGTACAAAATCTCATAAATAGATAAAAGGAGAAAACATCATGGGTAATAATCCTCCCTAAAAGAGAGAAAAACATACATGCCAAAAAAGGAAATGGAGCTTAAATTTATGAAGATCTCATAATGATGTTGTGAATCGCAAAAGTAGGAGACACACCAGAAATATCTACATAAGTCTTAATCCAAACAACCCTAATGAACATGGTTAATATTTGAATAAGTGGATACATTGTAGAGGCACATAATGGAAAAATGCTAATGATCAACACGTGAATGCTAAAAAGAAAGATGTTTTGGCCTATCGAAAATTAATTCATAGTCACCAAGGTTGGATTTTCAATTTCACACCATGAAATCTATACGATATTCCCAAGAACAAATGAAAACTACTTAATCTTCCAATACTACTTTAGGATTCAAAAAAAAGTGGTCACCATCAACCATCAAACAAGAAATGTAGCTCGTGGGTACTAAATGATACAAACAGGAAGAATGGACAAAAATCTAAGAGGTTCTCGAATCTCTACATTGTTAACGCCATCAAAGATACATGCATTAATTCAAGTAGAAAATGAAATCTTGAGGAAATAAATGCATGTTCCAAACTATTGAGGAAATAAGAGTTGAATGCACACTTTTCAACATAAATTTATTCTAAATAATTGAGTTCTAACAATCAAGAAAACATCATATGCTAAGTGTCGCTATGGACACTAATATATCTCACTGGAATACATCGGTCCTTGGCTGCTAAAACCACTGAGTCATAATAGGAGCTGGTGCTATGTAGAAGTATCAAGCCTAATATGTTTGATATTGATATATCACAGTTATTAAAATATCATCTGATGAAACATTGCATACCACCCCCCATATTGTTGAACTCGGTGGAAAAGATATCAACAATGCCTGTCATAACTGATGGGAAAAGTATGGAGTACGAGTTAAAAGTGACAAAAATGAAAAATAAACTAACCAAGAATCACTCCAAAGTGGAAAGATCCAAGACAATGAAAAAAAAGGAAGTACAAGGAGACAAAGTCCTGGTTACCCTCCTAATACTATCTACAAAGTGGCCCAAATCCATTATTGGAAGGTACAGAATGAGAGGTACCATAAAAATCCATCATGGTCAATAATCCTCTATATGTTTACCAACAAACAAGGCCATATTATATACTCCTTTATAAGTGAGGAATTAACTAATATTTAATTAAGAATATGAGAAAATTAATTTTGTGTGAAACCACTCTTTTGAAAGGGAGTGGAGATCTCATCACAATGCATAAAACTAAATGGAAAGTTGAGACTTTTATAAATAGAAATGGAAGAAACTTTGGAAAATAAACTTTAAAATGCAATAAAATGGAAAAATAACTATGCCAAAAAGTATCCAACCAACAAACTTTGATTTTATCAGCGACAAAAAAACACTCACCAATAAAACTCCATAATACAAAGTATGGTGAATAAAAAAAATATTACTCTCATCTAGAAAAATCCCAATGCATGGACCATACCACCTACAAAAAATGTGTCAAACAAGATAATGTGGATTTGAGCGTCCACCAATACAAAACAAAATTGGCCAATTTGCACCTCATGTTGTGGAGGAAACATGGAAAATGATGAAGGTGTGATAGATTCATAGTGAAGATGCTCGATTCCCCTACAAACCATAAAATTCTACTTTGATTTCAAATTGATGACCATGTAGTGGGTATGTACATACCACGAGGACAAAGAAAAAATAAATTGGTTGGTGCTAAAATCCCATAATGATCCAAAGGAATAGGTTTTTATGAGCATGCATCTTGACCAATTCCTTCCTATAAAGGTTGTGACTAACGATTTTGTACATTGTAGTGTGCAAAGGAATTAGTGACCAATATTTGCAACTGATTGCAAAATGATAGAAATCAGTGTGTTGTTTCAGTTGATACCCACCCGACAAAGAAACATATCTGTCATGAATGATATATTTCAGTTGAACATTGGGTATGTAATTATTAGAAACGATCAAAACATGAGAATATATAAAAAATATTGTTCAACAAGTAATCTAGAGATCATGGAGACTGTGATGGAAATCCCAATGACTTCAGTGTGTAATATCCCAAAAATAAGGACTATTTTCTTTTATTTTTTGATGTAATTATTTGATAAGTGTCAATCTATGAGGCTCTAGAACACTTAGATTATTAGAAAAATTCAATGGTGTTGAGTAAAAAACTCTAGAGAACCAAAGACTATTATTTGAAGTGGTGTTCAGCTAAGAGCTCTAGAGCACCAGAACTATTGTTGAGCAAAGTATTGAACAAAGGAGCGTTGGAACACTTAGAGTCATTGTGAATAAATGGTGTTGATTTGGGAGATTTAGAGCATTAGAAATAGATTTACTATTATTAAAATTAATGATATTTATCTCCATTTATGCTTTCTAAATACTAACTCTCGATCCTACTAAAAGAGGGATTGAGCATGCGAAGAATTAAGAATGGTTGAGTAGCTGATAACTAAATTCAACTAGAGTATAGGAATTAATATTATTATTATTATTTAATCAATTAGGGGGGTTTTATTATTTATAATTAAAATATGAGAGTTTAATATCAAATAATTAAATAAATATAAATACAAAATAGTTAGTTTGACTAGGGAATGAACAATGTGATTAAACCTAAATGTTAGAATCCCTTCTTCCCAATAACACTTATAAATAACAGAGAGAGTATGTTGCAACGGAAATGAAACCTAGTTCACTAGAGGGTTAAAAATAGGTCTATTGAGCTATTAGATTACCAAAGAGTGATTTTGGTGTGTCCAAGGATTATTGGGAAAGGGGAAGATGTTATTTTACGACTCAACAAAACATTGGTAAAGGGAACTTCTGACTACACTCAATGGTTCGTTAAGATTGATAGAAAAAATTCCCTAAACCTTCGAGTATCTCTATCATGATTGGTTTAAATCAGGAGTGGCTTGTTAAAATGAACCAGGAATGGTTATAGATATGTGGTTGGGTGGAACGTGGAAGTTACTAGACAAGTGGAAAATGAAAAATGATTAATAAGTAATTCTGCATTATTTTGTAATGAATGGATTTATACTAATTTGGTTATGTTGGTATACATTATCTTGATTATTTTATATGTTGAAGGATGATTACAATCTTTGTAGACTGTATGTTTTATTTTATGTCTCTACTTTTTAAGATCTTTACTATTCAGGTTTAACATGGGATTTGTAAGTATATAAACTATAGATCTTTTTATTTAAGAGTACATTTTATATTCAGGATGGCATCCAAATTTTTATAGAAATACAAAAAATGCTAAATATGAATAAATATCATAGAGTATTACTAGTGTAGAGAGAAAGCTCTCCATAACCCTAACTAGGTAGAGGATCTAATATTAGATATTGGAGCAAACCCCTAAAACCTAGAGAGATTAATAATATACATATCGATAATATAAATATGTATGACCCCTTATGGATCTATATTAAAAACATAAAATCCCTAAATTAATAACTTCTAATAATTAGCCTCAAACTACAAAAACATAATTAAGATTCTTGTAACTCGGAAATGTAAACATCCATAACGATATTGGCTAGAAGCATAATAACATAAATAACCAAACCTTCCATAACAAAACAAATAACTATAGAAATTCATTCAACTACCCATCTGTATAAAATATATTAAAAACAATATCATATATTAAATTTAATTCAACAACAATTTCCCAATGGAGAATCAAATGCTATTAGAATATACACGTTGTATAAAATACAGTCAATTAGAAAACGAAGGAATAACTCATGATTTCACAACCATGGACAAACATTAGAAATAACATGATCCTATAATATTTTATAAAATTAATACCAATTGGTATAGAATGGAATAACAAATGCTCCTATATTTTAAAATCTAAATCAAAACCAAATCTATATATTTTACAATCACCACACTAAGTAGAATTGTTCACACTTTCTACAACATAGGTTTAAGAAGTGCTTAGATATGGATAATTTCCAAACAAAGGAACTACACAAATTATTCAAATCAAAGGGAAATCTATGCAAGCCTAGCAATCATATTTCCATTGTGTAGCATTTCCAAGGATTAGTCATTCAACCAATTAAAAATATCATTCCTTATTCAAATAGATTACGACCAGCCACAATTACTTTTCTAACATTGAAAGATATTGGTACCAACATCAAATCTTGAAAGGAATAAAAACCATTACTAAAACACAAGTAATGTTTCCATAGCACACACTTGAACTTGGGATCGAATCCCATCAACTCTACCAGCCACATAAGGGCAAAGTAAATCTCAACAACTCAATTGGGTTCATGCTATGAATTTTGACCAGAGATCAAATGTCACGTCCCCATCCCTCCGATCGGCGAAGAGGACGTGACCATGGCGTTAACCATCTGGGCTACCAGCCCCATGAACATGTGAATTCATAAAAATGCTGAAACAGAATGCATTGAAGTAGAACATGCACAAATGAAATTATTTATCATACATAGAGGAAACAACACTCATTCATACAAGCATTCATTCAACATCTTCATCATAACCATTAACAGTAAATGCGATTGCAGAAGTAAAATGGACAAGATCACTTATCTTATGAATAACGCGTTTCGCAACTAGCTACGCCGCTGCAACATTCCTCCCAACCATAGGCCAGCGTGGTCCTTAATCTCTCAGCAACGCTGCCACCCCCGAGCTGGGCATGATTCTCCAAGGAACAAGGGAACAAGCAGGCTTACACATAGCCAAGAATACACAAAACACAGTCAAGCCAACAAAATTGGGTTTATTAGGCCATTAAGGATTTGGGAAAGGCTAAATGCTAAGCTGGTGAGCTTATTATAGAGCCAAGAACACCTACACCAGAACAAGCCTGGCTTCTAAGACACCCACACACACCCAACACAAGGAATCAATCCCTTCTCTGCTACACAGTCCCTCAGGCCCTGCATTCCCTTCCAGTTCTATTCAGGTGTTGTGGAGAAGAATGCCAACCCTCTAGTTCTATCTGTGTGGTTTCCAGCCACCAGGTTTATCAAGCAAACCAAGCCCCCATCCCTACTTCCAATACAGTCCGAAGACCAACCATTGCACATAGGTAATTAATCAGCAATAGCAGCTTAACAGGGAAAAATGAATCCCAAGTGAATTTTACAGTCCCAAACATATCAGTGAACATGGGGGAAGAACAACAGTCCCGAAATGTAATCAGTGAGCACAACTCACAACATGGGAAAATGACGCCAAACAGTCTGTGCGTAAGAGAAACTTGCACCAGACCCCAAAATTAAATAAGACCACAACAAACACAGCATGAGGGAGACTGCAACCACACAACAAATCATGAGGAGAATGGAGGCAACCATGAATCACGGGGAGAACAACGGTTCCAATTTCAACATTAAAATGACGGGAAAAAATTACGTGACCATACCAGTCTGTGAGACAGCTGAAAACTTGAATGGCCCTTCACAACAAATCGTGGATGAAAGAGCACGGATCTCAGCTCGCTGCATCACTCGGAAAACCAGGAAAATTTTTGTGCATGAGGATAATAAACAGACAATATTGGTCATGCGTGAAGATCAACATCTCCCCTATGCGTGAGAACCATTAGGATGTCGTAAGGAATGAATAGACAAAAATGGAGAGAGCACGAGTGGGGAGTGCGTGAGCATTTTTGCACTATCGTGGAGAGAGTGGTATGTCTGCGGGAGTGATGGTAGTGATTTATTTTTCCATTGTGAAGTCAACCATGGGTGGAGTGTGCGTGTAGGAAAGGACTGATAGTCCTGCGACACCCACTCCCAAACAATAACTGCCTCAACCACCAGCAGCATTTCTTAATGGAGGTGGTTGGAATAAAACAAGGAAAGACACATGGGTTTTTCCCTCATTGGCCAAGGTTTGACAATTCCCCCCCCACCCTTATCCTTGTGAAAATCATACCCCTTCTCAATTTAGTTGCCACGAACGTAGCTGGTCGGGTTCATTTTAATTAAAGATGCATATTTACATGATGACAAAACTTAATATATGCTGCATGTCGCATGCCCCAATATACCATCGGCGACAATTTAAATCCGAAACATAGCATAACCAATCAATGGTGGGGCCTTGGCCTTTAGCTCTGCACCATGATCATTTACAATATATACATCATATACATCTTAATGCAACGGGGTCAAAACCAGGGTATTACATCAAATCCCATAAGCTAAAAATCAAACAAAAGAGAAAATGGACATTGAATCGAGTCACATAAACTCTTATAGTAACTACTTACAATAGAACAAATACATTGATCCATTCAAAATACATAGATCATACATAAGTGACTAAACATAGATAGGGAAAATTTGTTTAAAAGATTATCTATACAAATTGGGGATAAATTATTCTGAAACCCAATGACCAACTTAGAATTCTATCAACCACTCATTACAGAGGATTTAAATACCTTCAAGTAAACACATGCATAGTAACAAATTAAATCCATAACTTATCTTCAATAAATATAAAGCATTGAAGGTTTAGATACAGTATTTTTCCCATTGTAATAACCCCAACCTGCCCTTGATACCAATATGTGCGGAAAAGGGTAGGGTTCATGTTTCGTTATTACTAAAAAAGGGGTCCTACCTATTAGCAACAAACTTTTACAAGAAAATTCATATCAAATATGTCAAAACCCTATGCATTGTTAAACAATCATTTAAGAATTCCCTTTAATGTAATTCACAACATGTCATCATCATAGTGCCCTGAAAATGACTTACTATGCATACCAAAAAAAATTAGTAAGTTAACAGTAAAAATCATTCAAAACTAAACCTCTTTTACTTAATCCTTCTTAATGTTAAGCAGGACATTAACCTGTCCATGCTAGAACTTTTCCTTTTCCTATTAAATGCAGAAGAAGGTGGGGGGGGGGAAGGTTGACAACTAAGCAAAATTATGGTTAATAATTCAGTACAAATAGCCACTAATACGAGGGATGATAATTTTAATCACAAAACCTCTAAGCCATCCTTTTAAAAATTTCTATTCTGAAATCCGAATGGATCATGTGTAAGAGCTTTTCGAGCAGAGCAGCACACTTTCTCATATTTTATGAGCTTGATTTCCAAGATGCCTACAAATGAGCAGGAGTCCTCCGAGTTCAAATGCATCCTTGCAGATAACCCGAAGCCATTAAAAGCATAAAAATCAAAGTTCGAACTAAAATTAAAATGTGATGAAAGGAAATATTCCCGACGATCAAATCTTATAAGCACAAGCAGATCTTTTGTGTCTGCTCTTATTTTTCATACTGTAAAAGCAATTAGAAGAATAAAACATCATTTCTGTGCTATAATGAAATTGCCAAAAACGAAGTGGCAGGTTTCAAGGTACTTTCCATACTATGTGGAATCCCCTTTCAGGCCTTTGTCACAACAAAGAAAAATACATACTTGATAACATATACAACCCCAGCAGCCGACACATGCAATGTACTAGATACTGGACACATACCCTATGTTTTTGTCAAGAAAAGGAGCTAACACCTGTAACATACCAACATCCGTAAACAATAAATTTCATTTTTATTTGGACAAAGAATTATTTCCTTGGGGAAGTTATCATTGAAGATTGTGTGAATGGTCGTATGCCGACTAGAAATATATGTAAGTTGGGCACCAAAAATTTTGAGTTTAACAGTATGAAATTCGTTCATATTGATATAATACTTAACATGTAGGGTAGAAATCTTAGGTACAAGTCTCTCTTTTACTCTACAGACATAATGTGTCTAACATAAATTAAATTCATCAGAAGAGATAATCATCACATCATTAGATTGTCTACCATCCAGGTCAGCTCTTTTGTTTAGAGTACTCATAAGAAAACCATGGTATTATTTACATCATCGTTAGGAGAGTGAGTGACCTTTCCAATGCTACAAAATATTCCCGGGAGATAACACATACCTTTGTTTCAACCATCTAGCCATTTAACACATTTAGTCTTGCTATTGCAACATTGTTAATTGGTTATTTACTTTTATATACATCCAACATCTAAGAAAATCGTGTATACAGTATTATCTAATATAACACCTACTAATCCTTTAGGGAAGGAAAAATAAGAAAAGCACAACATGTCAATTTTTGCTAGCAAAATATAGTAGACTTCAAAGCTTAAAATGTATTGCCTTTCATTGTAATCCTGTCTACTTAAAGGACTATCTATTCCTATTTCTAACTAGATGTAGTATGAGGGTTACACCTTTCTTACCATCTTAAATAAAAAATACATCAACCATGCTGATAACCATACCTTAAAGTGATTTAGGTAAATCATTGTTCATAACCTTAAGAAGTGAGGTCCCCAAACATTTCATCGTAGCATTTCAATAAATAATATAAGCAGAAAGAACCTTGTGTTAGCTTTCCTCTAAGCAGTATAAATTCAATTAACAAACAACAACTTAATTACACAATACCATGCATCAAAGAACACATGTAGACATAGATATACGTGGTTCACCCAATCCTTGGGCTATGTCCACCAAAATGTGAGGGCATGAAATATTTCTTAAAAAGAAAGATACAATCCACAACAACTTGTTGCCAACATTTCCTATTGAACCTCACTGAATCCCACTTAGGGAGTATTTCTCAGGAAAATAATCTAATAAAGAATTCTATAAAGAACATTACATCTCCACATATTTATCTTCTCAAGAGGTATATCCGACAATGTATATGAGATAATATATATAAAGACATATTTCTTATATATTTATGAGACATTAAAATGAGTATCTCTTTTCTGTGGAGGTTTATAAGACCTTAAATATCAGCTTCTTCATTTTTTTCTCAAGATCTATAGGTATTATGTCTAAAACATTTTATATATAAAGAAACCTCTCTATTCTAAGAAAATTCAAACGCCCAATGCCAAAACCATGATGCAAAACCACAGAAAAGGCACGGTTGAGATACTATCTTCTAGATTAGAAAAAAGGGAGACACGGTTAAGTATTGAATCTCAGCTGGGGTTTCTATATTGGTATTGAACTCAAACGTAAGTAGGGATTCAGAATACCCAGACAAAAGACAAAGTCAAGAATAGATCGTGGCTTCTGGATTTTCCTAAATCTGAAAAGCAAACCCCAAACCTTCACACAGAGGCTCGTCGTATCCATACTCAGCAAAACAAAACAACCCAAAAAGTAAAAAAAATCCAAAACGCATCTATGGTCTACCTAGCCGGTAATGAAACTTCGGGAAAAAGACTGAAAGTGGTACTACTATGCACAAAAAATCCACCCCAAGGTGGTAATGGGAAAACAACCATGATAGCCAGAAAATATTGCGACCTCCACCTAAAAATATAAAGGCTCGATATGCAAAACAAATCGATATGCAGAAAAATTGAAACCTTGACAACAATCTCCACTTGCATGCTTTACAAAGGAGGATGGTGACTGCTACCTAAGGGAAACCCCTATGTTGTCAGAGACATACTATGGATCTAACTCAAAAATAAAACTTGCAAGGAAAGATCGTATAGATTGGCGACTCCAGCAACAAGAATTTGGAATCAGCTTGCAGAAGCGCAGACGAGAATGGTTCAAAGGTTTTATCCAGACCCTAGCTACATTCTATTTTTACAAGGATAACTTCGCATGGATTTTAGAGCCGAAACATAAAAGAATCCAATCGCCTATAACCCAAGTTTCAATGTATATCGCTATTTTACTGTGAGATTTTTCATTTGTTTAACTTTCTAAGGGACGGTACTGCATACCTCAGAGCTAAGGCAATAAATCATGTCATCTTCCATAGAGTCAAGATCTAGTCGTTGTCTAAATCCTTCAGAGCAGTAGGTTGCTCCCTCTAAAACAAGTTTTCTATTCGCACCTCGAAAAAACCAGCATTAGAATACAGAGCTGGTGATTCATTTTGGCTCTGCGTGCTTTCTTTTTCCCTCATGGGTTTAGTTGCTCGTCATCAACTCTAAGTCTCCCAAGAAATTTAGATAGTATCAATTTCAAAGTCTTACTAGTGGGGCCTTGGCCTTGAGCTCCTCATAAGAAGATGAGTACAATATACAATCAAAATTATGAAATACTTAGGGTGTGCATGAGGGACATTACATTCTCTCCCCCTTAAAGTAACACCATCCTCGGTGTTCTTATTTTCAAAATTTCCTTCCTCTTTTTCGTCATCCTTTCTTGCCTTCTTCTTTTCATTCTGATCCCCTCAGATCTTCCTGCATATTCTTGAGTCATTGCCGTTCAATTCCTGCAGTTTTCTTGCCACAAGGTTCGGGTCTAGCCCAAATTTTCTTTTTTTTAGTAATTTATGTCAAAAACTGTAATTCAACTTAAACAAAAATCCATAGATCCCTTTGTATTGTAACAATCTACAATTTTCTAGTTTTCATTGGTATCATAATACCTAATTTTTATTCATAAGGTAATTTATCCATCAATAAAACATAACTACAACCCTTTGGGTGTTGGTTGTTATCTCCAACCCCTGGATGGTTATGTCGTCCTCGACCCGAGGAAATTATTTCTTCACATTAAGGACGTGACAACTTATTTACTTAGAAATTAGTTAACATGTTTTTCATTCATTATGTTTTCAGAACTCCCTTGCGTTCCTTTTTCCATTCTAGTGTGGACTTTAAACAATTTCTGAGGTTACTCTCCCTTTTAACCACTAGTTAAAATTTTTCTCCTCAGTGACATCAAACAGTGTCCTGTCTTCCAGATGTCCAGTTTTTGCCTAGGTCCTTTTGCCACACCATATGCCTAACACCAATGTGCTCACACGACAATCACTTGCCTAACACCATTGTGCTCCTGCAGCATATATGCCTAACACCAATGTGCTCTCGCGGCAATCACTTGCCTAACACCATGGTGCTCCTGCGGCATTCAAATTTTCTTGTTTGTATTTAGTATAAATTTCACTTGGACTATTTGTAATGCACACTCCTTGGTGCTTCGCATGACACTACTGTCATTGTCTCAATTAATAACATTAGCCTCATGGTTAAATAACATCTATCGATAAACATGATTTTCATTCATCTAATCAACATTACCTAAGTTGTAGTGATTGTACCATTACCATCATTCATGGTTCATACCATCTCATAACTTATCCAGAATAAACAACCACTTATTTACAAGTGGAATTTAGAATCCATGTCTTACATTGATTGTGAGATGATCATATTCATTGTAACACCTATAATGTTAGTACATAACACCACAATCTGCAGTTAAACCTTGGTTCATAGAAACCTTGAAATACAAAATTTATAATAAAATAAAACAATACTAGTTCTTGAGTGGTTTAGCTTCCTTATTTAAGGCAGTGAATTTTTGAGACAATTAGTCCATTTCAGTTGGTGGTGTCTCATGCATAACCTGCAAAGTTAGTCCATAACGTTATATGTCGTTCATTCACTTATCATTTTCAAAATGTCAATAGTAGTTTCCCAACAATTAGACCTTAGATCTTCAACTCGACCATTAAGGCAGAGATTATAAATATCCGAACTATAATGATTTTAATGTAAAGATCTTACTCTATCCTTTGGCATTCAAAATGACTCGGTTAACAAAATAAATCTGAGACGAAAATTTTCCCTTTAGATCTGTTCAACTAAAATCACATGTTACGCACATGTGTCGTATAAATGCCATCAAAAGTTTCTTGTTAGCTATATCCCAACCCCAAATCAACGCATTTGTGGAATTTCGACACCTTGACAGGTTATCAAACGTAAGGCAAGTCCAATGTTTTACCACTGATTTCAACAGCAACATTTGTTAGATCTATTCAAACCAACACAATGCATTACAGGGATTCAGCATCAACCGTTATCAGATCCAAGGATATAAATAAAAACTAAAGCGCAGTACCATATTTGTACACTTCGATTAAAGGAATTTTCAGGCATCAAATCTAGATATGACTTAGATGGAAAAACATCAAACCACATGCAATATTGTAAATCACTATTAACAACTAACCAATTGTAGCGATCTAGTCACAATAGTGGACAAGTAATTTAAAATTTTAATTTATACCTGTCGGCTTCCCCAGTGAGTAACACCTACACATATGAAAATAATGCTACAAATTATGATTACACAAGTGCGAATTATGATAACTAACCATTCATGCACCTGCACCATCAATACCATGTTGTTTGATTCCAAATCGATTCAGTTCTTAAGAAAACTCAAAACACAGGCGATATTTTTATTTTATAGATCATAATCATAGGGTCGTGTGTCAACTAGGACAATAGTATGTAGAGTATAACATGTTTAATCAATGCAGATCTATATTGCATTTTTACATCAGATCTGCTCATAAATTTAAACATATGACAAGAATTGAACCACAATGTCAAATATTTTATGTACAAAAATTGAACATCAAAATAACTATCTTTAGAGAGGCAGCTGCAAGTTTTGTAGCAGCAAATATTTCCTTCCATCAAGCAGAGAAAGCATGTGGATATGATCCTTAGAAGGAAGTTTTAAATTGGTTTCCTATCAGCCAATCGTACAACATTTACACAATTTACTAAAATTACTTTGTTGTTTGAGAATCCAGATATCACAACCAAATGTCATGTGAACCCCTTTTAAGTTGTCTTTAATGCATAAAGAAACAAGAGGATCCCAAAATCAATCTAGAAAACCATCTCGTTAGCATAAGTGTGGAAATATTTCATTTTTAATATGAACATCCGACAATTTTTAACGAAAAAACATAAATACAAAAATTAAGCAGACATGGAGCTTCTGACCACATTATTCCTATAATCTTCCTGCATTTATAATCCATCTTTATTTGGTTGAAATTTCTAGTTATGATTGCAAAGTATTCTTCCAACACAGGGAACCTGATTGAGGGGCTAGAATAACTCACAACTCAAATCAGATCCACCACCTATTCCTCAATCAACTTAAGTTCTACTTGCGTGTGTTGGAGCAAGTAAACCTTGGTAGTTAGTTAAAATATTAGCTCGCAAATACCTTTTGCAGTTGTCCTCAATTTACGTAAGTTTCAGAAAGAGTTGTAAATATTTTAGTCTAACATGCCGCAGAAAATCAGCGTTTAAACAGAACCATACATAGACTCCAATGGAATACCCTACTATAAAATAATTCATTCAAGTATCAAAACGTTGTTGGGAAACAATCTTTAGTCCAAATTTCAATACCTTGCCATAAGAATGGGTCATGAGTCATTTTGGCTTTGACGAAAGAATTACTTTTATTATACCTTCTTCCATGATGTTTTCTTTGATCCTCCTTATTACCTTCTTCAACCTTTCGGAGGCTCTCTTGGACAACTTATTCCCCCTCGTTCATCAGTGTCATGCATCCACAAATAAAAACAATCGATTGGTTAGAGCTATTCATCTTCATGCTTCCTAACTACATGTTGAACCCAAATAGGCTCGAGTGTTGTCACTCTGGCTCTGATACCATATGTAATAACCCCAACCTGCCCTTGATGCCAATATGTGTAGAAAAGAGAAGGGTTCATGTTTCATTATTAATAAAAAAGGGGTCCAACCTGTTAGCAGCAAACTTTTACAAGAAAATTCATATTAAATATGTCGAAACCCTGTGCATTGTTAAACAATCATTTAAGAATTCCCTTTAATGTAATTCACAACATGTCATCATCATAGTGCCCTGAAAATGACTTACTATGCATACCAAAAAAAATTAGTAAGTTAACAGTAACAATCATTCAAAACTAAACCTCTTTTACTTAATCCTTCTTAATGTTAAGCAGGACATTAACCTGTCCATGCTAGAACTTTACCTTTTCCTATTAAATGCAGAAGAAGGGGGGGTAAGGTTGACAACTAAGCACAATCATGGTTAATAATTCAGTATAGATAGCCACTAATACGAGGGTTGATAATTTTAATCACAAAACCTCTGATCCATCCTTTTAAAAAATTCTATTCCGAAATCCAAATGGATCATGTGTAAGAGCTTTTCGAGCAGACCAACACACTTGCTCATATTTTATGATCTTGATTTCCAAGATGCCTGCAACTGAGCAGGAGTCCTCCGAGTTCAAATGCATCCTAGTAGATAACCCGAAGCCATTAAAACCATAAAAATCAAAGTTCGAACTATAATTAAAATGTGATGAAAGGAAATATTCCCGATGATCAAATCTTATAAGCACAACCAAATCTTTTGTCTGATCTTATTTTTCATACTGTAAAAGCAATTAGAAGAATAAAACATCATTTCTGTGCTTTAATGAAATTTCCAAAAACGAAGTGGCAGGTTTCAAGGTACTTGCCATACTATGTGGAATCCCCTTTCAGGGCTTTGTCACAACAAAGAAAAATACAGACTTGACAACATATACAACCCCAGCATCCAACACATGCAATGTACTAAATACTAGACACGTACCCTATGTTTTTTTCAAGAAAAGGAGCTACCACATATAACATACCCACATCCATAAACAATAAATTTCATTTTTATTTGGACAAAGAATTATTTCCTTGGGGCAGTTATCATTGAAGATTGTGTGAATGGTCATATGCCGACTAGAAATATATGTAAGTTGGTCACCCAAAATTTTGAGTTCAACAGTATGAAAGTCATTCATACTGATATAATACTTAACATGTAGGGTAGAAATCTTAGGTACAAGTCTCGCTTTTACTCTACAGACATAAGGTGTCTAACATAAATTAAATTCATCAAAAGAGACAATCATCACATCATTAGATTGTATACCATCTAGGTAAGCTCTTTTGTTTAGAGTACTCATAAGAAAACCGTGGTATTATTTACATCATCATTAGGAGAGTGAGTGACCTTTCCAATTCTACAAAATATTCCCAAGAGATAACACATACCTTTGTTTCAACCATCTAGCCATTTAGCACATTTAGTCTTGCTATTGCAACGTTGTTAATTGGTTATTTAATTTTATATACATCCAACATCTAAGAAAATCATGTATGCACTATTATCTGATATAACACCTACTAATCCTTTAGGCAAGGAAAAATAAGAAAAGTACAACATATCAATTTTTGCCAGCAAAATATACTAGACTTCAAAGCTTACAATGTGTTGCCTTTCATTGTAATCCTGTCTACTTAAAGGATTATCTATTCCTATTTCTAACTAGATGTAGTATGAGGGTTACACCGTTCTTACCATCTTAAATCAATAATACATCAACCATGTTGATAACCATACCTTAAAGTGATTTAGGTAAATCATTGTTCATAACCTTAAGAAGTGAGGTCCCCGAACATTTCATCACATCATTTCAATAAATAATATAAGCGGAAATAACCTTGTGTTAGCTTTCCTCTAAGCAGTATATATTCAATTAACAAACAACTTAAGTACACAATACCATGCATCAAAGAACACATATAGACATAGATATACGTGGTTCACCCAATCCTTCGGCTACGTCCACCAAAATGTGAGGGCATGAAATATTTATTAAAAAGGAAGTTACAATCTACAATAACTTGTTGCCAACATTTCCTATTGAACCTCACTGACTCCCACTTAGGGAGTATTTCTCGGGAAAATAATCTAATAAAGAATTCTATAAAGAACATTACATCTCCACATCTTCATCTTCTCAATAGCTATAACCGACAATGTATATGAGATAATATATATATATATATATATATATATAGACATATTTCTTATATATTTATGAAACATTAAAATCAGTATCTCTTTTCTGTGGAGGTTTATAAGACCTTAAATATCAGCTTCTTCATTTTTTTGTGAAGATCTATAGGTATTATGTATAAAATATTTTATATATAAAGAAACCTCTCTATTCTAAGAAAATTCAAATTCCCAATTCCCAACTCAGGATGCAAAAGCACAGAAAAGGCGTTGTTGAGATACTATCTTCCAGATCAGAAAAAAGGGAGATACGGTTAAGTATTGAATCTCAGCTGGGGTTTCTAGATTGCTATTGAACTCCAACGTATGCAGGGATTTGGCATACCCAGAGAAAAGACAAAGTGAAGAATAGATTGTGGCTTCTGGATTTTCCTAAATCTTAAAAGCAAACCCCAAACCTTCACACAAAGGCTCGCCATGTCCATACTCAGCAAAAAAAACAACCCAAAATGTAAAAAAAAATCCAAAGCGCATCTACGGTCTATATAGCCGGTAATGAAACTTCAGGAAAAATACTGAAAGTGATACTACTGTGCACAGACAATCCACCCCAAGGTGGTAATGGGAAAACAAACATGATACCCAGAAAATATTGCAACCTCCACCTAAAAATATAAAGGCTCGATATGCAAAACAAATTGATATGCAGAAAAATCGAAACCTTGACAGCAATCTCCACTTGCATGCTTTACAAAGGAGGATGGAAACTGCTGCCTAAGGGAAACCCCTATGTTGTAAGAGACATACTATGGACCTGACTCAAAAATAAAACTTGCAAGGAAATATCGTATAGATTGGCGACTCCAGCAACAAGAATTTGGAATCAGCTTGCGGAACCGCAGACCAGAACATTGCAAAGGTTATAGCCAGACCCTAGCTACATTCTATTTTTACCAGGATAACATCACATGGCTTTCAGAGCCGAAACATAAAAGAAGCCAATCGCCGATAACCCAAGTTGCAATGTATATCTTTATTTTATTGTGAGATTTTTCATTTGTTCAACTTTCTAAGGGACGATACTGCATACCTCAAATCTAAGGAAATAAATCATGTCGTCTTCCATAGATTCAAGATCCAATCGTTGTCTAAATCCTTCAGAGCAGCAGGTTTCTCCTCCTGAAACAAGTTTTGTATTGGCACCTCAAAAAAACCAACATTAGAATACAGAGCTGGCAATTTGTTTTGGCTCAGTGTGCTTCCTTTTTTCCCCCCCTTCCCAATGCCTCCTTTTCCCTATTTAACCCTCATAGGCAATTACCCCTCCTTAATTTGGGCTGAAAGGGCAGAGGACATGCCTGGAAACTCTCCTTGATGAGGATCTTTTTCCTCTTTTGTTTCCTTCTTTCTAGGGGAAAAGCAGAAATTAATTTTAGTTTCTTTCTTTTCTTTTTCTTTTTTGAAGGAAAAAGCTCCTCGTTTTACCTAGACCTTTTAGTTTCTCTTTCCTTAAAAAAAAATAAAATAGGAGTTCTCTACAATGTTATAGTATATAGGCATATATACATACCATGCCTGCCAACGTAGGGAGTCTCCCTATATCTTCTTTCCATATAATATTCAAAGTGAAATATATGTTCCGAATATTATATGAGGTGTCATGATGAAATCATCTTTTCTTTTTTAAGGTGACTATATTCATATAGTTCCTTAATAATTAATTCTTTAGGATCTTTTAACCCCCTTTTTGGCAACTGCTTGACCCTTTTGTCAAGGTTACAATGATGGTATCGTGGACAAATATTATTAACTCGGCCATGGTATTTTCTTTAATGGGGCTAAAAATAGCAAGCATAGAAATCCCTATAGGATGTCGTGGTGAAGATGATACTAAGGCTACGTTATTGAACTCAAGGCTCCCTGACCATCTTCTTTTTTTATTTTTATTATATATATATATATTTTTTCCCTCGTGGTTTTAGTTGCTCGTCATCAACTCTTAGGTCTCCCAGGAAATTTAGATAGTATCAATTTCAAAGTCTTACTAGTGGGGCCTTGGCCTTGAGCTCCTCACCAGAAGACGAGTACAATATACAATCAAAATTATGAAATACTTAGGGTGTGCATGAGGGACATTACACCCATCCATGATTTCTGACCAGAAGGCCACAACTTTCATAATAAACAAGTTAGCATTTATATATACATAAAAAACATACATTACTCATCAAAATGTCTCCCAACATCCACCACATGCCCATAAAGCTGTTTACCTTGTCTCAGGGTTTAGAGTAATAACAAAACTCGCTTACAATAACCCTTGTGACTCCAAGGGGAATCACAACCAAGAATGGGAATTTCTATCATAAAACATAGGAACACTAATAATAAATGTATCTTTCAAAACACCTCTCCATGAATGTATGTATCACAAAGGAAACCTAGATCTTATAGAGAGTCCATGCTGAGTGAAAAAATCCCTAACCCTCACCACTTTATTCTTTCTACCTACAATAAAAATGTGTTGGAATTCAATAAGAGTTTATATCAAACATTAAGACTCTAGCAAGACTAAAGGAGAGTAGAAAGATGAAATAATTGAGTAGTTATTGCTTGACTGAACAATGAAACTTAGGAAAAACGCCTCCATCAGCTTAAGCACTTTTAGGACAATGCCAACAAATAAACATAATCTCTCACTCAACCTTATAGAACCATTTGGACTCACAAGCATGAGTTGCAGTAGAACTAAGAAAACCCCCTCGACCTCCTTCTTCCCTTCATGAAAATAGAAAATGGAAAAGAAGAGTAGTGGATTTGGGAAAGTTACCTAAGCGCAAGTACATCACTTTGATTCAACTATCAACATTGAAGACTAGTAACCATGTAGATCCTTCCTTTTCACATGGGCATAATAAAAACCCCAGCAAATAGTACGTTAATAGTATGCACTATGATGCTACATAGACCATTCAATATTGGCATAAAGTTCTAAAAGTCTCTATTTTATAACCATATAAACCATAGGGAATGCATAACTAAATAATATTGAAAAATGTGGAAGGATAGAGACCCTACATTAGAATGGACCATTAAAATGAACATATAACCATAGTTTAGATATCTTATGTTAAGGGTTATCCAAACCAATAAAACATATGTTGTATAATCATCATATGGGATACCAAAGTTAGTTGGCGTTTTAATAATTTGACATTAACATAAATGTCATGCTTGAGCTATTAGGGATTAAAAATAAATCCAAACCCCATCCGAATCAAGAAATAACTGAACCTACAAAGCTATAAGAATGAATTATATTAGCCAATATGATAAGTAAATATCATGCCTTCTATGGTCAAATAACCATACAAAGGAGAAGGGCCTCTCCAAAAATAAGTGAATAACCCACATAAACCTTATAAATCATGAATAAATACATTATCTTATAAATCCACGGAAAACAAACCAAGTCCATAAAGTTCATGATAGAAAAATAATAAGAGTCATAAACAGAGCAATGGCAACATTTCCCATAACATTGGCAGAAGAATAATCAGACGTGCAAACAGTATAAAAAAGAAAATCATCACATTTAACGCAATGTTGAAATTAGTTTACTATGTACAAGGTTAAAACCAAGTGAGGGATCAATTTTAATATGTTATATATTTATTCAAAGAACCTTATAAAAAAATAGTGTGTATTTTTAGCGAAATTACAAGTGGTATTAGAGCTAAGTTCAATAACTAAGTGACCTATGAGCTTGTCACTAAAGCATTGAAAATTAATAAATATAATAAATTTTATTTGTTGCACATTTTTTTTTTGAAAGAAACACAGATAATAAAAAGGATGATAGTGAGAATGGTATCTTGAATTCACCACCTAGAGAACAGGAATTGGTGGTTGAACTGAATGTCATCCTTAGGGTTTCTACTCCCTCTAAACTGCTAAAAATGTTACAAAGTTTACAAGCTAGAATTCATTGCTTTAAGGATGACAACATCAAATAAAGATGAGAACAACATGAAGTAAATGAAGCAATGCTACAAACAATTACACATATAAGAAATATGCATCATAAAATATACTCAGAAAGTGAACCTATGAATAAATGATGTCATAGAAAGAGACCTATCATTCTGGAACCTAGAAGGAAAAGAAACTTTCAAGAACATTCAGATTTTTCCTCTGAAAGTACCAAATATTTCTATAGTAGCAATTCTTCATAAATATATTCATCATCCCCATGCAAAAATAAACATAAAAATTATAATATTCTGCAAGGAGAGTTCCATAAAATCAATGAGCCAACATTTAAAGGAGACCTAAATGCAGGAGAAAAGATGAAGAATGGCTCTTAGGGACGGACAAATTATATTTCAATGTACATGGCTACTCTAGTAGCATGAAGGTTTGAATAGGCATATACATTATGAATGGAAAGGGTTCTAGGTATGGGAAAGATTTAAAACTCACCAAGAAACTGAAAGATAAGGACCTCAAGTAGAAGACCTTTAAGAATCTATTCCGAGAAAAAATTATGTTTGAGTTGTTCGTTGATAAGAAAATCAAAGAGTTTCATGATTTAAAGATGGGATCCATAAACATGGATGCATTAATAAAAAAATTCCTATAATTAATGCACTATGTCCCTTATATCAAAGATGAGAAAGTAGGAAAACAACAATTCCTAGAATGCCTTCCTACTCACTTTAAAGATAGAATTGAATTTGATTCCACCAATACTTTGGAGGCATCCTTTTACAAAGCAAGGGTTTGTTATGAGAACAATAAATACAAAACAAAACCTAAACAAAAATAAAGTACATATTAAATCCTCTAATAATAACATAAGGGTTTAAACCACTCCCATATTGGAAGAACAACCAATTTTCACTTAATCAAAAATTTGGAAAAATTTGGGACCCAATCAATTATGTCATCTCAAAGTGTCAAAAAACTAACCAATAACCCCACTGTAAGTGAAATGTTGGGTATGACAAGACCCTCCATTAATAAAAGGACTTCTTATATGAAAATAAACAAAATTCTGAACACCTTACAAGAAGAAGCAACAATGGAAGACACTACAAGGACACCCTGAATTTGTGCTGCAATGGAGGGAAGAAAGGTTTACCATCAATCCACCATGGTCAAAATAGATGGTAATATATCAACTAATCCTATATTCATTTTAATATATACATTAGCTTTCCATATTTACGTATCTACCAAAATTGTTGAATTTTTGAAATTAAACAAGGTAAAACACAATAAACCTTGTATGGTACAACTAGCTACTGATACAAAAATAAATACTTTTGAACTACGTAAAGGATGTAAAGTGGAAATGAACTGATTTCCAGCAGAGGTATATTTTAGTATCCTACCTTTAAAATCCTATGACATACTAATGGGAATGTACTAATTGGAACAATACCATGCAATCCTTAACTGTTTTAATAAAACCCTCACTTGTACTCACAAGAAAAGAAAATAAAGAATAGTGCAAGGAATACCTGCGAAGAAAATTTATTCCATACAAATATCAACACTATAAGAAAAAAATTACATAATAAATGGATCCAAGTTGTACGAAGTTAATCTTGAAAATTTAGAGGAAACTGGATAGAAATTTGAATATTTTTCTATAGAGATGGTACAAGGAGCGATACCAATCTCAAAGGCACTGTATCGAATGAATATATGTGAGTTAGTAGAACTAAAATTACAACTAGAAGAATTGACTAAAAATAGGGACATTATCCCAAGTGTGTCTCAATGGGGAGCACCTATAATATCCCTCTTTTATGCCCTTAAATATTTTGTAGTTCTGAATGACCATTGTACCTATTCTCTAGTCACGAGCTCAAGGAAAAGGCCCCGCTAGCATAACTTTGTATGTTAGGCAAAGTAATTTCCTAAAGTACTAGACTTAGGAGACTTAAGCCATGAATGCAACTTGATTCAAATATCCGAGTCCATTAGGAGGAGAGACTATCGGCTAACAACACCATGGGTACATAGTAAAGTTTAACCTAGTCTCCTTACAATCTTAATGAGGTAGCAAAGACAAGCTAACTACCATAAATAATGGTACTAGTGGTAAAACTATGGTAAGAACAATATTTAAACACATGCATATAAGGAAATCATATGTATTCATATATATGAATTTATCTATATATAGAGAGATATATGTAAGGAAATTCATATGGGAGGATTATGTAAATGAAGACGTTATATATATATATATTATCAGTGCAAATTGATACAACAATTAATAGAAAAGTAAAAGTATTAATGCAAAGATATATCTCACTCGGGAAGTATTGGAGAATTCTGCATTTTATGTAGAATTCATGGACCAAATGTTGGACCTAGAAATGTTGGCACAAATAAAAAGGGTGACAGACACAGACCTAGATCGTTCACATTTACAAATGGTGTTCTATGGCATTGCAAAAATCGACCGTCAAAGCGATTATGCGTCTCTGACTCATGAGCATTCTTAGATCTAGTTACCTTTTGTGATTTTATTGAAAGAGGAATTCGAGTTGGTGGTTAATATCGTAGTGTATGAACCACTTATGTCACGACTAGAGCGAAGAACTATAACTAAACTTGGTTGCATGGTTCTTAAAGTTGATGAAGATGGAAAATGAACAGTGGACATGCCCATGGTATTTTTCATGCCTTACTACCCGATCTATCTCCATGACAATGTATTACAGGAAAATTTGATGCCTCCAAATTTGAATAAGATTATTATTATTTGCTACAGTTTTCATTGTTTTCCACTTTTCGATTCCATTGGTTTAACAAAATTGAAGGCTGCTGTCGAAAGCAGTGACAATTTACTTCATGAAATGCTGCTACCACCAATAGAGGTTACAAAAATAAGTTGGGCCATACCTCACGCATATGATTCATTAGGAGCATTTACAAATTATATATTATATATAT